>VMDO01011959.1:0-64372 GCA_007922755.1 Pedetes capensis | reverse complement strand
ATCTCGGAAGCTAAGCAGGGTCGGGCCTGGTTAGTACCTGGATGGGAGACCGCCTGGGAACACCAGAAGCTGTAGGCTTGGGAGAAGGACCTGGCAACCCCCTCCCAAAAATCAATCTGCCATTGAAAACCCTATGCACAGCAGAGAAGCACTGACAATAGTGTTTCCCCTGTTGTACAGAGGGTCGCTATGAGTCGGAGACCGACTCGATGGCACCTAACAACAACAACAAAAAATGCTGAAAGTCAGAGTGATTTTTTTTTTTATAGTAAGATCAATTGAGACCTCTGGGAGAGTGCTGTATAAACAAACTTTTTGGCTATTCAGAAGAACCAATTACATTCAGGATATTCTTTAGCAAGTGTAAAGTACATTCCTTAGAAAGTACAAAGAGCAGGCCCGCCCAGCCATGAAGCACTATCGTGCCTTGTTGTGTTGTTGTTAGTTTCCTTTGAGTTAGTGTCCAACTCATAGCGACACTATTGTCAGTGCTTCTCTCCTATTCATAGGGTTTTCAATGACAGATTGATTTTTGGGAATGGATTGTTGGGTCCTTCTCCCAAACCTACAGCGCCTGGTGTTCCCAGGTGGTCTCCCATCCAAGTACTAACCAGGCCTGATCCTGCTTAGCTTCAGAGATCTGATGGGATCAGAAGCCACAGTTGTACGGCTGTAGGCATCATGCCTTATGCCTGCAATACTCCTAGCTGACTACAAAATATTTATATTTTATTTTAAAAGCAGAGGAAAAAAATCAATGTGATGATAAAGAATATGTTGTTATTATTGTTGGTCGGTGCCAGAGAATTGGGTCTCACTCATACTGACCCTATGAACAACAGAAAGGAACATTCTCCAACATTATGCCATAATCAGCACTATGCCTGTACTTCTCTGCTAATCACAGTGTTTTTGATGGCTCATTGTTTCGGGATTGTTTCAGGAGTGGGCTCCAGGTCCTTCTCTCATTTTTGCAGTGCTGAGGATCTAACCCAGGACTTCAACGAGTGCAGAGCAGCACTCTACGAACTGAGCTAAACCCCTGCCCAATAAAGAATATATAGTAATAAATTTAACCTGGTTTACCAATAAAGTCATACATTTTTAAAACATTTTTTTTCATGGGAAAGGACCCAAAGGAATACATATGTTCTTATGACCATAAAATCATAATGTGACCCTAACAAGCAGAATGAACATGGGAGGGAGAGGAGGATAGCGGTATATTCAAATACCATATATTCTCATGTCTAATCTTCATCCTTTAAACAGTTTAGAGCACTGCAAAATCAGATGGCAAGCCTGTGTGGATTGTATTTATGGTCAATAGAGCTCTTGAGCAGAAACCCAATCCACACACAATTTTAATCTTCATCTGATTGTGTAGCCCTCTAAAACTGTAGATAAATTGAGGTTTAGATTAAAAAATATATGGTAGTTGGAGTGTTGGTGGGAAATAGTAAAAGTCTTGAAGGCATTATTTACATTTGAGCATTTGAGACTTTGTTGCAATATGAGCATAACAACGTTTTTAAATGATCATTCTTGCTGTTTAATAGAGAGTAGAAAGTTAGGCTATATACAGTGTGACCTGAGTTTTTCAGGTGCCCAGGCACCAGGTTTTGGGATCTATAGATCCCAGGAATAAATGCACAGATAGCAAAGGCAAGGCAGAGCAAAAGAGATTTATTGGAAGGGGATACAAAGCCTTTAGAGAATTAAGGGGGTTCTGACTGTGTAGCCAATGTGGGGCTGTTGTTATGGGGGTTTTATGGTCTCCTTTTATTTGGGTTGGACTTTTTGAGCTTGTAAGTAGATTGGTCCTAAGTTAGGGGTTATGTGTATGTTGGCCAAATAGAGTTAAAGGGCAATTGTTACTTTTGTTTCTGTCTAGAGAGTCATTAGCTAGGTGACTACTGGCCAGATCATGGGACTTGTTTTTCTTAGAAGATGGCACTTAGGGACATAAAACTTATGACAGAAACTCAGGTGACCTAACAGGTTGCATGGTGATGAACCTACCTCAGTACTACCCTATTTCTAGGCCTCATTTCTCTGATCCTACCTGAGGTTTGCTAACTCCAATCAACAGCACTATCGTTCTAACAGAAATGATAAGAAATAATCAATTATTGAATGCATGTGTAACTTAGACTCAACAGGACTTATTAGTGGATTGTATCTGGGGTATTAAAGAGATTCCAGACAGATGTTTCTTATTCCCTTTAAAAAAATAACTAATTAGCTGATATCTGCTTAATCTTAACTTCTCCAGCAAAATGCCATAGGTTCTTTGCTAAAATCTTTGTTGTAAAGTGTCAATATCTTCTTCTGTATTCAACCAAATCAATGTAGAAGTATAATATAAATGTGAAAATGGCCAATAAATGACAACATAATAGCATACAATTTTCTTGTGCTTTTGTATCTACACTCAGGAAGAATTTTTAAATTTTTCATTTAAGATCATTGGCTTTTCAGTTCCCCATGATTGTGTTAAAAAGCAATTATAGTGAATGGAAGATGCTCTTATCAAGTTTGGTGTTTATGCCAGTATCTTTCAACCAAATATACAATGCCATCACTGGAAAGCGACTAAGAGTATTGTGAAGTGTGTGGAGGGCATTAGCCCAAAAGGAGTAGCTTGAAGAGAAGGCACGATGGGGAGAAAGGAATGCCATGTCAACTGACTAGCAGAATACTAACCAATATCTACAAATTTTGCTGAGGATAGGCTCTGCAATTAATGACTCACTTCAGCAGGGTATGCACATTGATTTGTTTTTACTGTAGTTCTTTGATCCATCTCACATTTTTCTCTCCTTTTGGGAAATAATAGCATACACCATACAATTCAGCCTCTTGGGAGAAGAAATGTATGGAAAAGAAAGCTTCCAAAAACAGAGGTCAACTATGGCTTCATTAACAGAATGCTTAACCAACTGAGCCACAAAGCAAATTCAATTTTATGTAGAAAATAGGACACAATTGGAATGACTTCTAAAATTTCAAGTTTAAGAATGTAGGAGTGTATATGCGATCGTTGTGTTATATGGTTGTGTTTCCAAGAGATAGTGAATTTATCTTGCTTTCTGTTTACTCGTGAATCACAGAGGAAAGTGCCTCCAAGGATTGACATTCTAAAGCCAAACAAAATCAACAGGTCATGGAAATTTTATTGTCCTACTGAAAATCAATCTGTTGGTGTAACAAAGGAGGACACTTTACAAAATTGGGACATGTGGTGTTCCAAATGGGATTGACCCTATCCACTTGCTGCATTTTACACATTTTGCCCCATGCTGGAGTTTCCTTCAGTTTCCAACTTTTCTGTTAACCTGATTAGCTTAACTCTTTATTTAAATTTTATTTATTTATTCATTACATTCTCCTGTCAATTTCCCAAAAGGACTGCAGGTGAGCTTAACTGGAATGGCCCTAACAGAACCTGGGCCTTGTTCCTGTTTTTAATTCACAATTTGCTGTCATTTCTGTATAGGAGCTTATCAGAGCTTTAGAATTTTGCATTTTATTAGTGGGATTTGTATTATTTATCCTGAAATGTTTTCTCTTCGTATCTACTTCTACCTGATGCTTCATTTGAACTTTTGGATTCATGTCTTTTGCATGCCAATATTACTTATTTATCTGATTTTTTTTTTCATTTTGCCATGACCAAAAATAAAAAAGACAAAGATTCCTTAAAAATGTACATTAAAATTATATAATCTCTATGGCAAAAATAGATGACAGTGTTCAAGGTAGCATCTAAAATAAATTATCAACTTTAACTATCTACGTCTGCATGAATTCAGAGAGGTAGAAGCTGCTAAAACTCTGCTTGCATATTTCAGTGTAGTAGTTCTTAAACATATTTTAGAATGTCCTATGCAACTTGTTAAAACAAGGATTGCTGGGCCCAAATAGTGTTTCTGACTTAATAGACCTGGATTCAGTCTCCAAATTTTTCTAAAAAGTGTATAGGATTGTGATGCTGCTACCTTAGGTACCACACTTTGAGAACCATAGATTTAGTGGTTTTTTATTAATATTTATAATGACATATTTCTATAATCTTTTTGATAAAGAAGGACATGATCTGTAAAACTTCAATTTCAGTCATGCCACAGTATATAACTATATGCAAACTCTTTTCTAGGAAAGTGTACAATTTGCAGCTAAGTTTAACTTTTAAAATACTAAAAACAAAGTACTTTGCTTCTAAGCCATGTACAGCATAGACAGGAAAAGGAAGCTTCTTATGGAATAATTCTACTTATTTTATTATATGTATTTGAAGAAATAGGATATATTTGTAATATAAGCAATAGTGTTGGTACTTCTTGTTGTTGTTGTTAGGTGCCCTCGAGTCGGTATTCGACTCATAGTGACCATCATGGGGTTTTCAATGGCTGACTGTTTTGGGATTGCCTTGGGAGTGGATTGCCAGGCCCATCTCCCATTTTTTGCGGTGCTGGGAATTGAACTCGGGTCCTCAGAGACTGCAGCACAGCACTCTACCAACTGAGCTAAATCCCAGCCCAGTGTTGGTACTAGGGAAATTAAAAATATAATATAAAAATTTAGGAAACTCTATTTTCATAACTCTTGTACAAACCCAGAAATAATCATTTCCAATTTTGGAATTTAATATTGCAGATTGCGTATATATACATGTGTCACATACATAATATTTACATATTGTAAAAATCTATTTTACTTAACAGCATATTATAAATATTTGTTATTATGTTCTCTTGTGAAAATAAACTTAAATGTAACTGTAAATAGTAACCTTTCATAATAATATAGTAAAATTCCTATCTCTAAACATCAATTTTGGGCTAACATTTATACTAAATGAGTATTTTGTAAAACATTCTTAATTTTATACTTGTTATCTGTGCTTGTAAACATATCTACCTAATGCTGCAGATATAACTGCAATCATTTAAGTCAAACTCTTCCAGAACCAGCAAAACTCTCTTTGAATCAAAGTATGTTTATTTCTCACATGATCATGTAGCTATGTGTGAGTATTTAAATATTTTACTAGTGTCTTTCCTCTCACTTAAAGTAAGATTTCTATTCAAGCAGAGAAATGACAGTCCTTGAGTAACAGTACTATATTTCTACTAGTTAAAAAACATTTAATATATTTTACTTAGTTGCTCTATCATAGCCTGGGTACCATGGGCCTTAGGGAAAATACATTATCACTTAAATTTCTGATATTTTCTTTGAAGGACAGATAAGGTGCCATAATGCCAGGGATTTTTGACAAGGGTCATGCCAGGGACTTTTAAGAAACAACTCACTTAGCAATGCCTCTGGCATGTAGCATTTTTTTTTAGCCACATGATTTTACACTCTTGAAGAACTAGAATTTATTTGTAGTTCTAATATGATTTTTTTTAACTTTTGTCTCATTTAACTATTTGCAAAACCATTGCATTTCTCTACAAACAAAACATAATTGTCTATTTATAGCAATCCTCTTCCAACTTAAATCCTCATGTTCTTTGCCCCTCTTGAATTACATGATGATCTCTGTTATCTTGCCCAGTCTCATGACAACAGTAACATTTTTTTTCTGGTGAACTTTGTCCTTAAGGAATTAAATAGACTTGGAAAACAACATTAGAATATTAGGATTCCCTTTTTTGCCTTCAATCTCTTCTAACATCTGTGAAAAACAGAGCTTGAACTATCCCTGGTGTGTAGTAGGTACACAATCAATACTTGGTAAATGAATAAATCATTATTAACACTATTATTTAGCACATACACTTCACTTTTAACAGAAATGAAATTAATTTTACTTCTAAAATCCATAATTAACTAGATTTAAAGGATACCTACAACCCTACTGTAGGACTGTTTCTTTCCCAAAATACTTCTCCTCTCCAAACTTACACTAGCAAACCATATGAACAAATACTCATCCTCATCTATCTTAACAATTCCCTTTTCCCTATAGGGATACACTACATAAGAAGGTACTTATCTCCCACATTCATTCAGTCTGTCTAGGGTCTGTCTTCTATCTTGTATGTTAAAAATCCCCCAACTTTTCTTAAATCTTCAGCCTGTATTGTGGTATCTCATATCTGGCTTCTGCTTTTATTTATTTGTTTTTTAAGAGAAGAGCTACAGGACTGATTCCTTCATTGAATGATTGGCCTGGAACTCCATTTCAATTCTATTCTGAATGCTCTCTCCTTATCCACTTCAGTCCTATATTCTGTAAATGATAGGCTATTTTTTTCTCTAAAGTGTTTTGGTCTCTATCTTTTACTCCAGGCTCTTGTTCATTGCAGACAGGTCAACCTTAACTTTCAATAGACTTTAAGTCCACTTGACATTCATATCATTATTTACATATTCAGTGATAAGTTATTTGTTTCCAAAAATAATTTAAAACACTTTATATAAAATACCTACACAAATCCATTAAACTCTAAAGGCAGGAATAGAGGATCAGAATGTATTATAATCCTCTTAAATTTATTTAACATTAAAAATAATCTTAATTTCTATCTTCCCCACGTGCCAAATCTATAATGAGTGGTAGATATTGGTGGGTAGAAAAGAAAAAATTGACTTTAAATAGAAATGTCATTTAGTGATAATTATAACACACTTTAAATGAGTCTCCATGTGCTTATATTTAATATTTTAATATTTATTGAAAAATAATGATGTGTTGATATATCTGGATTAGTGATAATTAATAATCTTTTTGTCACAAAACGTGCTGTTCTTGGCATTAGGCACACAAATATTGTCTAGCCACATGAAGTTATACCCCTTTAAAATCATAATGTTCATTGCAGTATTCTAATTTCAAGTACAGGGGTTAAGATTATTTTGTCATTTTCAGAATAAATGTAAAATTCACTGGCTTACATTCATGTTTTCCCCATTAAATGAAAAAGAATTCAAATATTGAAACTGAAATAATGACATAATTTAAATTTTGGCGAATTAATTACAGTAGGAGACTGAAGAGGGATAAATACATTATCTAAGTGCCACCAGTCTTTTGGAGTTTTGTTTTAAAAGAAGTTTTTCTATTTTGGTTTTTGTTTGATTTTCCTATTGAAAAGACTATGGGAAATCTGAGGTTTAAATTTTAGATGTTTTGTTTATTTTGTTTTCTTTTCTTTTTCTTTTCATTTTCTTTTTGCAGTACTTGGGTTTGAACTCGCACATACTTTGTAAGTGTGTTCTACCACTTGGATGCTCCCCTAGCCAAACTCTCTGCTCCCTTTTTTAAAAATCTTAAGACAAAATCTCAGGGTATGGGCCTTGTACTTGTGATTCTCCTGCCTTTGCTTCCCAAGCACTGGGATTTATAGGCACGTGCCACTTCATGACATCATTACATCTGAGACTTACTACTTGCCTCGCATGAGCAAAGCCCTGGGTTCAACCACTAATATAAGAAAAAAATTAAACCTGGGACTTGCAATTTATGAGTTATCTTATAAAATTTGTATTTGTATTTATTTATTTTAGTTATTTTTCTCTCTATTAATCAGTGATGATGGGGTACAGAGTAATACAGCATTGGATTTTCCCATTATGCATCCTTTATATCACTTCTGGCAACACTTTCATCAACCCACAAAACCCACAACCTCAAAAAGAGAAATACCATATGTTCTCACTCATATATGGGAGCTGAATCTTACTTTAAAAGATCCTATCCATAAATTGATATATAAAAATGTACAATTGAACTTAGCAAAGAAGGAACTATAAAAGTGTACAAAGAAGGAGGGAAAGACCTAGCACAGGGAGGTGAAGTTTGTGGAAGGAAGGATAGGGAGGAATGTCTATGTAGAGAGATAAAGGGGGAGAGGATAATCTTAATGTAAACAATGCAATAAAAATATTTTTAAAATTCAAGACTCAATTAATATACCTTTAAGTATGCCAAAAGTAAAAATGACTACTTCATGGAAATGTGAAGACTAAATGAATTGTTACATGATTTTTTTTCTAAACAGCCTAAATAATAATAATATTATTCCAAGATTTTCTTTAGTTATTATCTGATATTTCCATGAAATGGTACTAAACCATTTCTAAATACTACTACTAATAATAGCAGTATAGATAAGCAAAGGCCTGCAGCCATAGCCCTGTGGCATCCGATCCCGTCAGATCTCGGAAGCTAAGCAGGGTCGGGCCTGGTTAGTACCTGGATGGGAGACCGCTTGGGAACACCAGAAGCTGTAGGCTTGGGAGAAGGACCTGGCAACCCCCTCCCAAAAATTAATCTGCCATTGAAAACCCTATGAACAGCAGAGAAGCACTAACAATAGTGTTTCCCCTGTTGTACAGAGGGTCGCTATAAGTCGGATACCTACTCGACGGCACCTAACAACAACAACAAAGACAAGCAAAGAGAAAAACCATGTTAAAATTTTGAAGAGGCAAAACTGTATGGGGTTTTTGAGGAACACATGTAAATTGGTAAGGCTAGGGAGAAGACATTATGAGAGGAAACCTCTAGAAAGGTAAGCACACTTCATTCAGACCCACACATAAGTACCCACACTGCTGTTGCATTTATCCACTCTAAAGATTACTTACTTTTCATCCACTCTTAGACTGTGTGTGGGCATTCTCTCCACCTCTGGAGATAATTCTTTCATGACCTATATTTTCACTGAATTGCCACAGACAGAATTATCCTCTTCTTTTTCCATGTAGGTGTTACATTTTAGTTTTAACTTCATCAAATCACTTAACACATTCTATGTGCATAATTTTTAGCAGATTGTTTCTATTGTCACTTCTCACATTTAAAATTTTCTAAGAGAGGAACTTAACTCCTAATTATTTTCACATTCACACAGGCTGGAACAGATCACCTTGCGAGTTATAGGTACACAAGATGTACTTATTAAATTGAATCCTAAACTTTACCAAGTGTCCTTACAAAGTACAAATCTACAGTTATGTTTAATATTATATTTATTTGGTAAATATCTTATGGCTGTACCAACTAGAACTTGTAATTACTCCTGATCACATAAAATCAGTGAAAATGGGGAAAGGGTCTGCAAGGTACATTTTCTAATCTTCAGTATACACAGGAATTTTGCCAAGATTATGTATGTTTAAAAGATATACATAAATCATGAACATTAACATAAGTTACAAAGCATAAGATTTGTCTTGTGGCGATGGGCAAAAGTTTTGGGAGAGGAATATTAGCAAGCTAAGTTACTTCTGGGAAAACATCCATAACTTCTGTCAGACATAAAGCTGACATTTGAGTTATAACATTTTTGACTTCTCTTTCAATGAGTTTTGAACTCAAAGAGGGAATAATGTGTGTTATGTATTGATTTCCTTGAACTACAGCAAAGATGACTTAAGTCAATATAGTTGCAAAAAAGTTCTAATTAGTGACTTGGGCTAGAAATATATAACAAGGTAGAAATAAAACCATTCCCATAATTAGATTTTCTAGAAATATAGGGATCCTTGATAAATCTCATCTGATGCTATATTTGTTGATGGCAGTAGGAGCTTCTTATAGGGGAACATTCAAACTCCCAGAATAATATTAGAAAAAAATGTATGCTAACCAGTACCTAATAATATCTTTTCATGGTAAAAGGAGAGAGATTTTGGGGGTTCTATGAGTATATATTTCTGTGAGTTAATTAAATTTATTTTCTGGTATTTGTTTCCCATTGCTGGGAGAAAAATTGGATATATATATATGTAGAGTATAATCTGCATCTAAATAAATCTAGGTTCAAAACTCCATTTTAGCCACTGACTTTCTAATAATGAGCAAATAAGATAGTCTCTCAGTTTTCTCATATGTAAATTAGAGATAAAAAGACTATAATTTATATTTACCTCATACTAAATGAAATGGCCTGCAGCTGTAGCCCTGTGGCATCCGATCCCGTCAGATCTCGGAAGCTAAGCAGGGTCGGGCCTGGTTAGTACCTGGATGGGAGACCGCCTGGGAACACCAGAAGCTGCAGGCTTGGGAGAAGGACCTGGCAACCCCCTCCCAAAAATCAATCTGCCATTGAAAACCCAAAGAACAGCAGAGAAGCACTGACAATAGTGTTTCCCCTGTTGTACAGAGGGTCGCTATGAGTCGGAGACCGACTCGACGGCACCTAACAACAACAACAAATGAAATAGTTCACTTATGAAAGGCATATAATGGCACTGCTGGCCACACCAAATGCTACATAAAATAGTATATGATGCTTTGAATTGTGGAAATTATAAAAATATGAATACTGGAATAGCAGAATTAAGCAGACAATAATATTTACTAGAAAATTATATAAGGCATGTTACCTTTTTCTGTATTATCCAAAACAAATAATGTTAAGGCAAATATTGTTAAGAAAATAACCTAATTCAACTAGGAAAAAATTAAACCTAGTGAATAAAGAATGTAATCAATTTGGTTTATATTTATGTTTGGCAAGATGGAGGACAGAACAGAGAGTAAGCACATAGAATATGAAAATGATTGCCAGTATTTTAGTACTAAGAGGAAAGGACTAAAATATTAGCAATTGTGACTCACTCTGTTCTGTTTTCCTGAGTTGCATGACAACTACAAAAGAAATATTATTAAGTTGGTGTGAGGGAAAGCCTGCAGCCATACTACTGTGGAGTATGACCTATTCAGATCTGGAAGCTAAGCAGGGTCTGGCCTGGTTAGTTCTTCAATGGGAGACCACTTAGGAACACCAGGGGCTGTTGGCTTGGGAGAAGGACCAGGAGGCAACCCACTCCCAAAAAGCAATCAGCCATTGAAAGCCCTATGAATAACAGAGCAGCATAGACAATAGTGTTTTGCCTGTTGTCTGTAGGGTCTCTATGAGTCAGGGCATCTAACAACAACAACAATGAGGGAAAATGAAATCAAAAGTGATTGGAAGGGGAAAAGATAAATATTTACAATCTCTAAAATCCATAACAAGAGGATTGAATCTGGTCATGCATAAGTTAGAAAATTATAAACCTGTTGTCTAGACATTTAAAATCAGACATACTAGGGTTAATGAGATTTTTGGAATTTGAATATCTAGGCCTAAAAACCTTAAAATGAATACAATGTTTTAAGATATTCTGTCATAAAATGATTATATCTCAGCAGTTATAATTCATTGTCTTAAAACAATTCTTATATAACAAATCATAAGACTGCTTCTGAACCAAAATAAGATTTCTTCTAAGAACAACACGATTTTGTCAAGCTTATTTACCACAATCTGTGCTATTCTTTAAAAACTATTTAAATTATGACACAATAACATTGCAAATAGATGGTTTGTATCCCAGTGAAATCCTCATTTATTGTTAAGTGGAACATATTTTAAAAATGGATGATCACAAAATTAGTTTTGAACTTTTCCCTTTTTAGATGCTTATTTTACAAGACTTTTCAACCTTGGCACTACTGACATTTCAGACCAGAAATTTTGTTGTGGAAGGGCACACCATGCATTATAAAATGTTTACCAGCAGTATGACCTCAATCCACTAAATGATAGAACTCACAGAAGATATGACAATCAAAATGTCTCTAGATATTGTCAAATGTCCCCTCAAGGGCAAAAATGCCTCTGTTCCCATTAAGAACTACTCTATAGTGATTAGACTTTCAGGTAAAATTGTTCAACTGTGAGGAAAAAGACCCAAATGTCAATGGAGTTTCATATTGCAGAAAATTAGGTAGTATAGGTTTGAAGGAGCAAAGTTATAGATTTTTTCCCTTAAATTTCTGTAGCCTAAACTCTTAACTCTAGATATGAACTAAAAAGTTAGGTTTGATGAAGAAAAGAGTTGAAACTTTAACTGATTTTAGATAAATAATCTGTAACTATAAATCATTAATTTGAAACACTCAAAACCCACTCTGAATGATCTGTTCAAAAGGCAAAAAAGGAAGAAAATAAGATGCAAGAAAAGATCATCTAATACCTGAATATTTACTTACTACAAAGATAAGCATTCAACACTTACAATTTACTGAGAACTGAACTATCTATGAACATACAGCAAAAAACAAATAAGAAAATTAATCTACTTTTAAAACCACCAGTTTTTGTAGAGACAGACAAAAAAGACAGCTAAATAATATATCAGAAAATGGTAATTGTTAAGTAGAGAAATAAAGCAAAGGATAAGAAGAGCTAGGGTAAAGGCATTGCAATTTTAAGCAGAGCATTTTACAATGTCACAGGAAGTAGTATTGTAAAAAGACTAGAAGAAAATGAAAGACAAATCATGCCTTGATTTGAAGAAACAGCTAGGGCAGAATTCTGATGACGAACTGGGCCTGGGGTATCCAGAGAACATCAGGGAGGCAGATAGATACCATAAGAGTAAGAATAGTAGATGATTAGAGAGGGGAGGTAACTCTAGTGCTATTAAAGTCAACAAAAAGATAGTGAAAGTCACTGTGAATGAAATGAAGAGAAACGGAAAGTCTGGGGGAAAGCTGGGGATGGTCTCATCTATATTTCATGAGTTCATCCTGTTTCCTGCTCTGTCAGTAATAGGTGGTCAAGGGAACAAAGGCAGACAGGACACCTACTTAAGAAGCCTTCTAATAATCAGATGAAGCATAAAAGAAGCTCAAATCAGTTGAAACAATGAAAGTGATAAAAATAATTCTTCAATTCTGAGTATATTTTGAGAGCAAAACCCTTTTATTTGCTGATGGATGGAATTAGTTGATGGATTATATGAATTGTCAAGGACTACCTCAAATTTTAGCTTTAATAACTAGTAAATGAAGTTGGCATTGTATCAGAGAGGAAGATCACAGGTGGAACATACTATAGGAGGATGATGAGGTGTCTAGCCTTGGACATACAATAATATCAGACATCCAAGAGAAGTTTTCAAGGGAGGTTGTTCAACATGAGTTTGATTATTAGCATATAAACTATACTTAAAGGCAGGATCTAGATGGAATAATAAGATGGGAGAGGGTGTAAGTGGAGATATTTAGGTCTTGAAGACTAGACTACTATACCATTAAACAGAGGACAGGAAGAGGGAGCAAACCAGTGTATGTAGAAATCAACTGAAGAAGGTGTTTCAGTGTCAACAGGATAAAATTTATTTTAAATGTGTGTGATGATAAATATAAGGGATGAAAATTCAAATTTGTATTAAGCATTTGGACTTCTTTGTTGAATGCAATGGTAATAGACTCAGTGGGATAATTTGTACAAAATGAGCATATGTACTTAATCTGTGAATTTTTTCTAAACAAGAGCAGAGAAATAATGTGCTTAAATAAGTAGGTGGCAGGAAGGAGATTTGATTCATAAGTTATAGGATTTGACTTACCCAGGAGCAAGAAAGTCTCATTCTTAGCTACTAAGGAAACAGAGTATGAAACCATACCATGCTGGCATCCGATCCCATCTGATCTCAGAAGCTAAGCAGGGTTGGCCCTCATTAATACTTGGATGGGACAATGCCTAGGAATACCAGGTGCTATAGGCTTGGGAGGAGGACCTGGCAGCTCACTCCCAAAAAAACAATAAGCCATTGAAGACCCTATGAATATCAGAGAAGCGCTGAGTATAGTGCCAATTATGGCACAGTGTTGGTAGTGTTTCATCTGTTGTATATAGGGTCACTATGAGTCAGATATGATTCAATGGCACCTAACAACAAGGAAATAGAGGGAAAGGACTAAAAGGAAATATATAAGTAAGCCAGTAGGTGAGATGTGGAACAATTAGGGCATTCTTTTCTGACTTTTTTCTTGGTGAAAAGTGAAGCAAGATTATCAACTCAGAATGAGGATAGGAGAGGTGGTAATGGCTTGAGAAGTCAGAATTAGTACTCAGGAAAGTAGAAAATGACTAGCAAAATGTAGTAAGTGCCAGGTAGCATTATAATTTTGTTGATGATACAGTCACAGTTCTCTATTTTTCTCTAGCCAAAGTTTCATAAAAACACATCTGAAGTTGCAATTTGCATTAAATCAAAAGGCAACAAAAGAGAAATGACTTGGAGTTTTCTTGACAAAGGCAGAGAGGCAAAAAAAGTTGTACTAATGACGATTGTTATGAACTTTAAAATGAGGGAAGACGAAAGTGAAACTATGAGGTTATTTTGCCTACTAAGTTCTACTTTAAGACCACCTCATATTCATTTTCTTTTCATTTCTTATATTTAATTAACGATGAATTAGATTTTCTTTTTATATATGCATTTGTTTTTCTTGAACTTTGAACGATGTAGAGACTGGATCCTATTAGCTTCCTTTAAGCATTTAGAATTTTATTCAAGTGCTATTTCAACTACAGGCTAATCATTTTGAATTTGTGTAAACATAACTTCATAAACTTCATAATTTTTAGTCTGGCTGTATATAGAGCTCAAGATATTCCCCCCAACTCTTCAGAACTAATTCTGTTTCCCATATTTATCTTGTTAAAGCCTTATTTTAACCTTTGTTAGAGTAGACCTAGTGTAGATTATATTTTAGAAAATCCTTACTTCTATAGAAAGGATTTTTTGTTGAATTAGTTTCCAGAGGTATTAAAGATAGTGTTAATACAATCTTTTCAATCTGGCAAAAAAATTCTAGTGACCATAAGATTGGGTTTTCCTTCAGTAACCTATTGCACTCTCAAACTCACAGTAGCTGCTATCAGGAACACCTCAAAAAGCCTCTCCCTGCACATCTGTAAGCCAGTCTGAGACACAATTATGACTTCTTTACAAACATTAATGATCAAAAGTAAATTCCTTTCATTTATATGGCTGAAAAGTTGTATTTTAAATACCTGAATAAATTGTTATAATTAGTTTCCATTAATAAATAAGATATTATTTTATAAAAGCAGTGTTTGACTAATTGATAATTATCTGCTTGCATTTAGCTCCATTTTAAGTATACATTCTCTTCCTACTATAATATTTATTTAGAATTTAGAATTTGGCTATTGGTTAGTACCTTATCATCTAGAAAATATATTATTAAGCCAGGAGAACAATTTTAGGAACTACTAAAATGCATTCAGAGCTCTTAAAGTTATATTTAAATACTATGAAAATAACTAAAGCAACATACAGTATTAACCAATTTATAGTATTAACTCTTTGAAAAATATGAATATGTAAAATCTGATCAATTGAAATGTATCTGTTTCTATGTCAGTTTCTCTGTCAAATAAAAAATGAGAAAATCTTAATAATGAATGAAAATAATTTGTCTAAATTTTACCTTCTCTATATAATTGTGTGGGGGGCTGGGATTTAGCTCAGTTGGTAGAGCGCTGCGCTGCAGTCTCTGAGGTCCTGAGTTTGATTCCCAGCACCGCAAAAATAAGAGAAGGGTCTGGCAATCCACTCCCAAGGCAATCCCGAAACAGCCATTGAAAACCCTATGAGGGTCGCTATGAGTCGGATACTGACTCGATGGCACCTAACAACAACAACAACAACAACAACATATAACTGCATAACTACTTAGAATGTATTGTACTGAATGATCTCATAAAGAAGGGATAAATTAGCCCTCAAGTTAACATAATCATGAAGTATAATTTCATTCTAGGCACGCATATCTATCAATTATTACCAACTATTTCTATAACATAGTAACTGATAACTAATTTAACTTTGAATCAATCATAAAATTAAAAGTTTAAAATATAATCTCTAGATTCAGAAAAACAAGCATAATTCCTCCAGATTTAGTTTCCTTCTGATTACAACTTATAGTCATCCATGGAAGTTTTAAGTATCATAACATAGCATTTCTCTTGAAAAGATTCCCAGTCATTGCATCACCAACATGAGAAAATTTAGGGCTTCCTTATCAGTTTTACACTGTTAGAATTAAGTGATCATAATCTCCAATTTTTTGACAAATTAAGGCAATATGTAGCAAACCAGGAACCTTAATATTTGTTTCTCTTTTTTTAGTCTACCTCCCTTTTCTTTCTTTGGCCTTTTCTCCTCCTCCACCTCGTCTTTCTTCTTTCCCTCCTCCTTTCCTTTCTTCCATCTTTCATTCCTTGTTCTTTAATCTTCTTTAAGTAAGGTGACCTTCACTTTGCAGGGAAAGTAAAATTTCCTGGACTCATCAGTATTAGTATTTTTTTATTTTTCATTTTTATTTTTATTTTTACAGTACTGGGGGTTGAACCCAGGGCTTCACCCTTGCATGCTTTGCAATTGTTATACCTCCAGACTATTTTCTTTTTTTTACTTTTTGAGACAGGTGCTTGCTAAATTATGCAGACTGCCTCTGGTCTTGAACTTGCAATCCTTCTGCCTCTACCTCCCAAGACACTGCAATTACAGGCATGCACCACCGTGACCTGCTCAGTATTCCTATTAAAACAAAAACAAAAAAACAAACAAAAAAACAGGCTTCTGGTAGGCATGGTGGTACTGAGGCAGGATTGCAAGTTTGAGGCTACAGGCAGCCTATATACTTAGCAAGAATCTGCCTCCAAATAAAAACTAAATGAAAAATGGGCTAAGGTGAACCCCATTGGTGTAACACTTCCAAAGTATTGTGAGCCCCTGGGTTTAGCCCCTGAGTACAAAAAAAAAAAAAGAAAAGAAAAGAAAGAAAGAAAGAAAGAAAGAAAGAAGAAAAAAGGAAAAGAAAAAGAACAAAAGAAAAAAGGAAAAAAGGAAAAAAGGACACCTTTTGCTTTTCTCATAAATGATATCTTTAAACATCCACGAATATAGCAGTCAAGAAATCAAAAGATGAATTGAGTGGGAAAACATGCTGCAAAGGAATGTTGAAAGTAAAGATGTTACCTTGAAGACAAAGGTGTGCCTGATTCATACCAGGGTATTTTTAGTCACATCATATCATGTGGACATTGAATAAGGGAGATGGGAGAAAAATTGATGCTTATGAATTATGGTGCTGTAGATGAATATTGAATATACCATATGGGCGGTCAAAAGTACCAATAGATCTGTCCTAGAAGAAGTGTAACCAGAGTGCTTCTTGGAAGCAAGGATGGCTAGACTGTGTCTTACATGTTCTGGACATGTTGTCAGAAAGGACAAATTCATTTTTGGGAAAGTGGCGAGTCAGTGAAAAAAAGGAAGACCCTCTGCTAGGTGGATTGACATAGTGGTTGCACCAATGGGTGTAAGCCTATAAAAGATCCTGTACCTGCCACAATGTTGGGGAGTGTTTTCTTCTGTTGTACATAGGGTCCCTCTGAATGGGACCAAACTGCATGGCACTTAAGAACAAGAAGCTTCCTTAGGCTCTTGACATATCAGGAGAATTAACTTCATAGCCATTTGTCAAGCTAATTACTCTGTTCAGCTACTTACTCAGACAGAAAAGAATACTAGACTTTATCTCTTCCTAAGAAAGTGCAAATGGTTCAGCCTGGAAATAGTCTACTTGGTTAAGCCCCCACGGTGCCAGGGAGACAAAAGATGTTTGTTCCTGGGTGTTTATACTTCAAATAGGATGAGGGCTCAGATCTCAAAGACATCTCTAGGGCCTAACTGCCCAGACTCTTGGGGCTGCCAATTACCTAAAGAGATCGATTTGCATAGATCCTGATTAAGGAGGAGATTCTTTGAGGAGAGGATAGGAAAAGGTCATTTCCGTTCTATTTGTTGTTGTTTTTAGGTGCTATGGAGTGGGTCCTACTCAAAGCTACCTTTCATTGGGATTTCAATGGCTGATTGTTTTGGGATTGTTTTCATAGTGGACTGCCAAATCCTTCTCTCCATTTTGGCAGTGCTAGGAATAGAACCCAAAGCCTTGGAGAGTACAGAGAAGAACTCTACCAACTCAGCTAAACCCCAGCTCTCTTTTCTAATTAGAAGCAGAAAGAAAGATTATGTTTTATTTCTTTCCTTCTTCCTTTCTTTCCTTTCTTTCCTCCCTTCCCTTCTTCCTTCCTTCCTTTCTTCCTTTCTTTTTCTTTCTTTTATTATTTAATTTTGATTAAATTTCATAATATTTATTTGCTAGGGGATTGAACCCAGGGTTTCACACATGCTGGGCAAGAGTTGTACCACTGAGCTGCATCCTCAGACTCTTTTTCATTTTTCATTTTGAGACAGGGCTCACTAAGTTACACAGGCTCCCTCTGACTTTGACCTTGTGATCCTCCTGCCTCAGCCTCCACAATTTCTGGGATTTCAGGCATGAACCATGGCTCCTGGCAACTGCATTTTTCTTATCCCTCATCCATAGAATGTCCAGGTACTTCGGCAAGACAATTAACCTGACATTCATTATACTGTTATGGGGTAAAGTCTAGGGGGAGTGGGAACTGAGACCCTTCTTTACTCTGAGGTGTGTAATTAGAAACCTGTCTATGATTCAGAACATCTCATGTGAACATTCAAGATAAAATTAATAAAAACATAGCATTTAAATGTTGTTGTTGTTAGGTGCCATTGAGTTGGTATCTGACTCATAGCGACCCTCATAGGGTTTTCAATGGCTGACTGCTTAGGGGTTGCCTTGGGAGTGGATTACCAGGTCCTTCTCCCATTTTTGCAGTGCTGGGAATTGAACTCAGGACCTCAGAGACTGCAGCGCAGCACTCTACCAACTGGGCTAAATCCCAGCCCCAGCATTTAAATACAGACCAAAAATTCTTAATGATTTTAGTCTCTATTTCCTTTCATGTCTCAGTCGTAAGAGTTCCAAAGAGGAGGTTCTGTTGGAGAGGGCTCTGATATCAGAGACATGTAACCGAATGTAGACCTGGTTCTACTCTTTCCTAATGTGTTGTCTTTGCCTCAACATTCACAAATCTTTGTTTAAGTATTCACATTTACAAAACTGTATGGTAAACTCAAAGTTTATAATGAAAAGAGCATCGTTGTTGACCCTAAGGGTTCTGTTATTATTTACATGAGATGAATTAAGAACTAAGTAGAAATTAAGCAAAATGGTAAAAATGATGATATGTGAATTTGTAGTGAAGCAAGATGTTTTGTTATAGAGGCTAGTATGGATTAATATGGAGCATTATCCTTAATAGAGGACTTATAAGACATCCAAAATTGGATCTTTCTTAATCCTTAGTCGGCTGTAAAGGAAACTTCTTTCTGGATCCTGTAGGTATTTTTTCCCCATATTGTTATATCAAAATCCAAAGTAACAACATCAATCTTTTTACTAAAACAAGATATATATTAGCAAGTTACAAAGACTTTAGGGTAGCCAAGATACAATCCATTAACTGCAGAGAGAGCAGGCTCAGGTGCTGTAATCTTGGCTATAGAACTAACCCTCTCTTTTTTCTGTCAATGTTGAGAAGTCACCCTAGGTTTTGGAATTGGATAGAGAATCAGATAACTACAATTATGTTAATCAATTGATAAGCAGGTGCAGCTCTCCAAGCTTGTTATTCCAACCATTTTTGCTTTAGCTCAGTTCTAAAGGTTCTAGATACTTAAAGGGTTGCAAGTCAAAATATCCACAAACGACAAATCAGTCATTGACATACCATCTCATGCAATTCAATTATTTCTTTGATCTAGCAATGAAAATTGAGATACTAAAGTAACCTATTGGTGGAACTTCAAACTGCATAAAAAAAGCTACCACCAATTGTGACAACATTAAATGGTGGCATTGGTAATATATGTCAAAATAAAAGTTGTGACACGGATCCTGTAATACATGTGAATAAATAAAGAGCACAATACCAAGAAGTGTGAAACATCAGGTTGAAAGTATAAAAAGGTATATATTAAATGTCATTATATTCTGATATATAAATGATGCACACTGTGAATACAAGATTAGTCACCAACATAAATTTTAAAAGACATAGCTACAACAACAATAGAGAAAATAGTCTTCTAAAAGTTGATATTTGAGTGTTAAGATAGCAAATTAGTCAATGCACTTTTTAAAAAAGAGTTAATCTAATTAGGCTGCAGTGAAAAAGCAAATTAACTGAAAAGTTACTGAGGACTCTCAAGTATTTTACAAAAGGTTGAATTATCCAATAGCAAGAAGTGCAGAATACAAGTGGGATTCAGGAGTAATTGGAACTAGACAATTAGCCAGGTCTAACATCATCTTTTACCCTATTCTCCATAAATATCAACTTCACTTTCTGTCACTCATGACAAAAAAAAATACCACAGCGGCTGGAGAAAATTCCCACTTCTCACACCCTAAGTATCTGTTTATAAACAGGAGACCCTTGATTAGTGAAATGTGAGAAATCATGAAGAAAGACTATCAAATGCTTGGTTTGAATTGATGTTCACCTATTAGCAAAGTAATATTTACTTCATATGTCTGTCAGCATGTCATGCTGGGGTGTTTTGCATGTTGGTGTCGTACTATGCTTCTGGTATTTCAGATACTAGCACATCCCCCCATGCTAGAAATAGACAGGTTTCAACCAAGCTTCCAGACTAAGATAGACTAGGGAGAAGTCCCTAGCAGCCTACTCACAAAACAGCTATTAAAAATCCTATGAATCCTATGAATATGAATAGAAAAGCATTGCCAAATATTGTGCCAGAAAATGAGCTGTCAGGCTGGAAGGCATTCAAGAAACAACTGGGGAAGAGAAGCCTCCTTAAAGTACACGCAATCTTAATGACAGGAAGGGAGTAAAGCTCCTGGGACCTCCACTGGCAGATGCGGCACAACTCAAAATGAGAAGAAATATAGTGACTACAACATTGGGCTCAGACATAAAAAGATCATGTGCATGGCACATTATTGGGTAGTGTGTCATTATGCTGTACATAGGGTTGCTAGGAGTTGGATCTGCATTCAGGCCATCCAACAAAACTAATATGATGCCATACTAAAACATAGAATTTCTAATGAGAACTGAAATGTTGTAGTTACAGTAGGTCCCTTTCAAAAAAAAGAAAAAAGAAAAAAAGAAAAAAGAAAAAGAAAGAAAGAAAGAACTAACGAATGAACAGAGGAGTATTCCTAGAAGATAAATGAAGATAAGTGAAGTATTAGACAAAATAATCACCCAGTTCAGGGAGAAAAATGGAATAAATCACCACCAACACCCCATTCAATATTGAACTTATTTTGTAAGATGTGAGATTTTAATTAAGTCAAATACTCACTCTGCTCATCACTTAATCTGTAAAGGTTATAATAATATTTTCCTCCTACAAACCTTAGTTGGGTTATCAAGAACATGAAATGAGACAATGTAAGTGACATTTCTTTATCTATAAAATATTATAATTCAACAATATTCCATTGTCATATTCTTATTGCTGATATTAATATTAATGCTAGTATGCTGCATGACAATTGGTAGATTATTTCTGAAATACTAAGGCATGATGAGTCAGGGAAATTATGTTTCTCTTCAAGAATTCACTAGAGTCCTCTTCAGTAGAAAAGAGAGAAAAAAATAATCATGAAGTATTCAATTAAGCCATAACAGAGGTTTGGCCTGAAATTAAAAACATATAGGCAATAGTGATCACTGAAAGAAGAGAGAGGGGAGAAGAAGAGGGAGAGAAGAAAAAACTGGAGGGAGAAAGAGAAGAAGGAGAAGTGGGCTAAGGAAAACGTATCCAGATATAATCATCAGGCAGAGATAGAACTCTCAATCAAATCAAGCAACTACAAGCTTTAATGCTGTGAAAAATAAGCAACTGAACTTAAAATGACATAAATAGCCATATTCAAACTTCCAAGCAAGTTGTACTTTTAAATGAAAGAAAGAAACTAACTAAAAACATCATCTTCAGTTGTAGAATACGATTAAAATAATAAAGCCATTTGCACTTACGGGGTACATCCATACATTCTTGTTATTGTTGTAAGGTGCTGTCTAGTAGATAGCGACCCTATATACAACAAATGAAATAGTATTATTAGTGCTTCTCTGCTGTTCATAGGGTTCTCAATCGCTGAGTGTTCTTTTGGGAGTGGGTCGTTGGGTTTTTCTCCCTAGCTTACAACACCTGGTGTTCCCAGCTGGTCTCCTAACCTGCTACTAACCAGGCCCTACCGTGCTTAGCTTCTGAGATCTGATGGGATGGGACACCACAGTGGTACAGCTCCAGGCTTCATGACATTATTGAGGTAATTTTGAGAATACAAAACCCAGGTTTGAAGTTGAGTGGCAACAGAAGTAGGTCAAGCTAATGAATTAACATAACAATTTCATTTGAAAAATTATGAAACAACCAATGGTTCAGCCAAATGTGCTTTCTGATGAATTAAAAATTGGCTAATGTGTAATTAGTTTGTGGACAAGGACTTAGCAATACTGCTGATGGTGAGGTAGGGTAATTTTGGGGAAGGATTTAGGTTTATAATATTCTAATTAAAGTTTTATTTTGAAAACTATATTTTTATTTTAAATGTCTATTTAATACTGGTTTCTCCTTAGAGTACTAAAACTTTGTGATATTGTTAAGGATAGTATTTGTCCACTAAGTATTTATATTAGATTTTTGAGATTTTACTATCATAATTACATGCACTAATTTTAAGCAGAATCATGACTGATATGAAAAATGTAGAAGGAGGACTCTTGAGGAATAGAACAGCAGAAGAGGGGAGATAGGATTAGTGCTGGTAATAGAAGACTAAATATGATCAATGTACCTTATATGTGTGAATGAAAATGTCATAATGAAACCAATTATTTGTACAATTAATTTATAGCAATAAAAAGATTAGTTTGTATTACTTAGGGAAACATACATATAAACAGAAAGTAAAAGTATAAAGAGATGCATGGGAAGATAAATTTAAGGATCTTCATGTGGGAGGAGGGCAAAGAAATTTGAGAAATGTATATAAAGAAAAATGGATAACATGCATCTTCACATTTTTAATATGTCTATACACACACATATATATATATATAAAACTGTACAACCAAACTTTTATAAAGAAAACAATAAAAATTTCCTCATTTTCCAAGTCTTTAAGCATCCTCTATTTAGCTTATTTAAAACCGGAATCTGCACATAAAACACACATGACACCCCCACACGCCCATATATAACCACACCCAACCTCCCTTCCACACACTCACATCCATAGCCCCCTTTTTTGCTTTATTTTTTTCATAGCTTTTAATCCCGTTTTAACAGACTAAAAATCTGTCTTGTTTTGGTTTTTCAATTTACCTTTACTGGTGTGACCTCCTATTATATAGTAAAAAGATTGTTGGTTCTGTCCCTGATCCCAGTCTAAGTGCTTGGAATTTCCTAAAGTGATAGAAGTGTCTTCATTATTTATGATCACAGTTAACCTAAGGACAAGAGGCAGGATGGGAACTGATCATAAGAAACATCAATAATGCTACTAGATGGTAGCGGTTTTGAGCCATCCCAAACACTGGGTAGCCTGCAGCCACAGCTCTGTGGAATCCGATCCCATCAGATCTTGGAAGCTAAACAGGGTCGGGCCTGGTTAGTACTTGGATGGGAGACCATATGGGAACACCAGGTGCTGTAGGCTTGGGAGATGGACCTGGCAACCCACTCCCAAAAATCAATCTGCCATTGAAAACCCTATGAACAGCAGAGAGGCACTGACAATAGTGTTTCGCCTGTTATATGTAGGGTTGCTATGAGTCAAGTACCAACTCGTAGGCACCTAACAACAACAACAACAAACATTGGGTAAGGGGAGAGGGACTGGAGATTGAGTTCAGTCATGTAGCCAATAATTCAATAAAACATAATTAAACACTAATTAAAAATTAAGAGTCCAAGCTTGGTGGAGCTTCTTTCTTGGTGAATATATGGATGTATCGAGAGGGATGTACATTTTCTACGATTCACCCAGGCTATAAAATGTATTTCCTTACAAAGCAGGCTGTATATATTCTGTAACATATTTACATGTACAAAAATAGTATAATGACTTGGTATTAGAAGGTTTTATGTAAGTCATTAAACTAATTGCCAATCTATGCTTCCTAGAGAACCATGCTTTTCTCCTTTTACAAGCTATTGTCATGTTTATAATTATTTGTGCAATTTGCATCCCTGTAAAATCATGCCTGCAGCCATACCACTGTGGTGTCCCATCCTGTCAGATCTCAGGAGTTAAGCAGGGTCAGACCTGGTTATTACTTGGATGGGAGACCACTTGGGAACACCAGATGCTGTAGGTTTGGGAGAAGCAGCCCACTCCCAAAAAGGCAGTCCTCCATTGAAAACCCTATGAATAGCAGAGAAACATTGAAAACAGTATTTCACCTGTTGTACATAGGGTAGCTATGAATCAGACACAGACTCGATGGCACCTAACAACAACAAAAATTATATATTCTAAGGCAACAGACACCCTGTCTATTTTGTGGATCTTTCAAAACCCTTTATTTATGATAGTGCTTACTACATATTTGATAAGTAAATAGGTATTCAAATAACCTAGTAAAATATCATACAGATCACATCTCACTTAGATTTACTCAGAGATCTAATGTGGAATATTTGTAACACAGAATGATTCCTATGCACCTCAAAAAAATTTCCTTAAACATGGTTCATCTTAACTGAGCTTATTTAAAAGATGTTCATCAGTATTTACAAGCATCCTTTTTAAATAAATCTTGGGATAGCTGGTTAAATAAAAATTGTATAACTATAGATTTACTTTGATACCAATCATTCTGGCATATATTGCAGATGGCAATTAGCTAAACTAATACTTTAATAACTTTTAATAAGTAATCTGCCTGAAACATGTAAGAAAGATGCAGCAACATTTCTGAGACCCTGACAGTGAGCTTTTAATATTTATATTGATGTTACAACTCCAGCTCCAAGAAATTAAAGAATAATCACAGTAATATAATATGGAAACAGCCAAAAGTAATATTCAAGTATCTTTTATATTTTTGAAAGGGTCAGATTTTGTTTGATATAATCAACCAGAACACAAATGTCATCCAAGTAGCATCTTGATTAATGAGAAGGTCAAAGAAGCATAATTCTTGCTCTTTAATAATCCAAATATGAAGCATTTGGGGAATTTGACACATTAGACTTCAGATATTCTGTGTTCAGGACAATAATAACAATGTAGGAAGAAAGTGGAAACCCAATAATATATTATTCTGACAAAGACTGGAAGTACAGTGAAAAAGGAAACATTTCTTATTTATTCTGGGTATTTTTAAACTATTGTTCAGAAATGGCAGAACATCAACGAAAAGTAGAACCTAATATATTTAATTCAAATTAAACTATAGTTAATATGTCAAATAAAAACCCATTCGTGGATATGAAGAGCATTTTAAAACTTTTTATTGTGATATAATTTTAAACTGAAGTTGCAAAAATAGTGTAGAGATTACTTCCATACTATTCATCCAGCTTCCCTTTGTATTAGCATTTTGCATAGTAGTAGAATGCTTATCATAAATAAAGAACTAACTTTAATATATACTATTAAATTATAGAAGTTGTTTGGATTTCACCAAATTTTCTGTTAATCTTCCTCTCAATACAATATCACATTACATCTTATTGGCTTGTCTTCTTAGCAGACTCCAATCTGTAACTGTCATTACTTGTGTTTCATTACCTTGACTTAAAAATAACTGATGAGATATTTTGTAGAATGCCCTTCAACTTGTGCTTGACTTTTGTTTTCTCATGGCTAGATTAGGATTGTGCATTTTCCAGAAGGATATCCATAGACATTATATGCACTTCTTGATACTTCATATTAGGGATTACAATAGTGCCAATAGTCATTATTCAAAATGTTAATCCATGACAATTTAGATGAAGCAGAATTTTCCAAGATTCTCCAATTATAAAGTTATGACTTTTCCACTTCTCATTACTAAATATATTTGAAAGAGGTGTTTTGAAACTATACAAACATATTGTTTCTGCTTAAATTTTTACCTACTAATTTGGCATCCATAGTAATGTTCTAACTAGCCTATCTTGTATCCTAATTCCTTGTACCTTGGAAATCATCTATAAAAAAGTTATTATTTATGCCCATTTATTTATTCACTCAGTATATATTTAAATTCTTATGGTTTGTATGGATTCATAGATGTGCATTTTATTTTCTGTGCTATTGTTACTTAATTGTCATTTAAGTTCCATCTGGGCATTGGGAGCTCTTTTTAGTTGGTGCCTATACCTTTTTAATATGCGCTGTTTTTATTTTTATTTTTTGGTTGTTGCTTCTTTTCATACTTTTGTTGTGGCACCCACAAAATACTCCAGGCTCATCTTATATTTTCCCAGCTGTAGCTCTGGATCCCTATTATTGCAGTATGTTATATAGAAACCAAGATTTGAGAATTAGGTTTGTTCATGGCTACTGAAGTGTCACTGTGTCTCACCTCTCTTATAAGATAGAGTAAGAAAATATGTAATGTATGTACACATCTATATCTGCTTCTCTGTACATGTATTTTTGAAACATGTGCATAAGACTATGCTGACTATGCTGACACCTCACGCTTAAATTCAGCATTCTGGTGTTCATTGTAGATCTCTTCCTTCTCATTTTTATAACTTCTTTTTACTTTAATGACAAGTCTGTCTTTATGACATTTGCTTATTTTTCTTCCCTATAACCCCTACAGTTTCAAAATTCCTAAATAATACTCTTGCAAGAAATAGATTTACCAAATAGAGTACAGTTTTTTAATGAAGGTTTTTTCCTTTAGCTTTATAATATCCTGTTAAAATTTTGTTTTGCAACCTTACAATAGTCAGCTTCATTTTTTCCCATCCTCTTCAGTTTAATCATTTTGTTAGGTTCATTTGTCACAGCCTCCATTCCATCATTTTTCCACAACCTACTTGATTTTTTAAAAATTATTATAACACAAAAAATTATTTTTGGTATATTGGTCTGTTAGTTTTGACAAATGGATGGGGTCATGAAATCAGGGACATAGTTTTATGTAGAATAAATAGTATGTTAACACCCTATTCCCTATGCTACCTTCCTATTGGAGTTGTTTACCCATTCCCTATGTTTGGCAATCACTAATTTGTTTTTCTCCCCAGCTTTTCCTTTATTAGATTGTAATATAAACAGAATCACATAATATTAATCTATAGATATTCTTCATTTAGGAAAATGAATTTGAAACATAAGCAGAGTAGAAAGAAGGGGGAGGGAACTAGTAAGTGGGAAGGAAGGTTGTGGAAGGGGGCAAGACGAACAAAAATAATGTACAGCGAATAAAGGGGAGAGAATAATCTCAAATTATATGAGACAACTATATGAGTACATGGGGAAAATAGGGGAATATATAACCCACAATTGCATATGAGTTTTGCTACATGTTAATCAAAGGGATACCTAAACTTTAATGTAAGTTAATGAAAGTGTAATCAAAAATGATAGCCAGGTTTGGTGGCACATGCCTGTAATCCCAGTGACTTGGGAGGGAGAGGCAGAATGGAAAGTTCGAGAACAGAGGCACAATTTGGTGAGCCCCTATCTCAAAAAGTAAAAAAAAAAAAAAAAGGCTAGGGGTGCAGCTCAGTGGTACAACACTTGCAAAACAAGCAAACATGAGGCCCTGGGTTCAACTCCCAGTACCACACACACACGAAAAAAGTGATGTAATAGTTGCACAATGGAAATAGCAAATGCCTTATTACTCTGTACTCCACCAACACTTATCAATGAAGGGAAAAAATCCAAAAAATAAATAAAAATTATCGTAAGAAAAAGAAAAATTCATTGATATTGCAGTATGCATTTGTAGTCTGTCCTTATTTTTGGTTAAGGTTGTATTTCATTATGCAGATATGACATACTTTACTATTTGAGGAACATTTGAATTGTTTCCACTTTAGGGAAATTATGAAGAAAGCTGCTATTCCATTTAGTTATATTTGAATTTATACATTCCTTACATATTGACTTGTGTTATGATGGAAAAATTGCATACTAAATACTTAACAAAGAAAGATAAACATCTAATGTTTCTTTCACTTGTTTTAGTCAAATATGGTTGTGAACTAACTTCAGAGCTACTCTGATCAAAGTTTAGGAACAAATTTTCTATGTTATTTCAAATCTTTTGTAATTAGATGTAGGGATAAATGTGGGGTTCAGAGAGGAAAAGAAGTGGCTGAAGGCCTATTTGGCCTGCATACAGTCCTGAGGACCACTCAGGCCTGAGGACTACTCAGGGCTTGTGTTCCTCTCTGTGGCATATCCGGCTTGAGTCCATGAGGTCTGAGACTGCACCAGCAGGATGGCCCCTTCCCAGCACTACCTGAGAGTGCCCTGCTTTTAGACCCTGGTTCTCGGAAAGGTCACATCCTATCACCCATTGGCCACCAAGGGGAGGCCTATGATTGGTTACTCCCTGCCTCCTAACCACCTACCAAATAAGTGTCTGAGTTTTCACCTCATTTACATAATTGGTCACTTCCAAACAAAGCTCTAAATTCTGATTCGTCCCAGGGGGTATATAAGGAGGGCTCAATCGCCGCTCTTGCCTTGCCACCATGAGTAGGACTGAGATGGAAGACTACAAGAGGAGAAGACCTCAAGAGACACTGGAGGATGACCACCAAGGAGAGAAGAGCAAACACTAAGAGCAGCCGCGGCAGAGAGCATGAGAACAGCTACCGGACCAGCACCAGAGGCTTACTCAAGTGGACCACCTTCTAGGAATAGTTGCCCTCAGAGCTGTGTATCACTTAACCCTCAGACCTGTTTGCCACTTGGAGCTGCAGCACTTTTAAGTGCTGTACAATAAAGAGCTGTGTTTAGGAGACCTCCCGAGGTGTCTCTTACTCCGTCACACTCACCTGGTCCCCACAGGTTCCCTCTTTGTAGGGAAAGAGGTTATATATCAGGTTCCTGCTGTACTATTTGGGCCTGGGTAGACAACCACACTGGAGGGGTGAGCCCCACAATTAGATAATTTAAGAACCAAGTAAGTTTTGATCCTGTGTAGTAGAAACTTCTAATTTTCTCAAGTAATACTGAACATATTGTGAATGAATTGAACATGTTTAATTATTTCATTATCTCTAAAACATAATTCATTTTAATGATGTGCCTACTTTATAAAGGTCTAAACTCATTGTAAAAATTTTGAACTGACATAGAAAAGAGTTCAGATACATTTGTGTGTACCTTAAACTAAGTATCTGAAGTAGTTAAATTACTTTATAAAACCTATTCTATTCCAATTTCCCCAAACTATTTTGGGTACAAAAAGATAAGCTTTGTCTTCAAGAACTTAGCTAGTATCTATCATTCTTCTTACAAGACTACATTTTGGGAAATAAAAAAGGATATTTTTAATGGCTGGCTACTATATTACAATGGAACTGTTTAATAATTTTATAAAGTACACTGACCAAATGTTACAAGACCAGAAACTAAGAAAAGATAATTTTAATAAACCTTCCCTTATCTAGACATGCTGGCATGTTTTATCCCATGAATGAAAACCTTAACTTATTAACATTATAATAAGTAAAACTTATGCCTTTGTTAGAGACTAGTCTTTCTCAACTTCAATTAAACTTCAGCATGACTTTTGTGCATAAGGACATACATAGAAAAAAATCAATTGCATATTTTACCAACTTTATGGTATACCATACTACTATCATTGTTTTCATATCTTGTGAAATTTTTTTTTACTAAATTTCATGCAGGAGTTTTCTTACACCATTTTTTATAAAACAGTTTTAAATCTATTACAAGTTCTGATCCAAGTTATTACTATTTACAATAATCATAATATGCAACTTTTGTTAGACATAAACTTGAAAACAGGGAATACAGCTTTTAGTTCATATCAAATAACATTTATGAAGAAGTATGCAGCATCAGGATTGGAGAAGGACTCATTAACAACCTGCATTATGCAGATGGCACAATGCTGCTTGCTGAAAGTGAAGAAGAGTTAAAACATTTACTAAAGAAGATCAAAGAACATAACTTTCAGTATGGATTGAGGCTCAACATCAACAAAAAAATAATCCTTATAACTGGGTCACAATACATTGAGAAAAGATTGAGGTTGTCCAAGATTTTGCTTTACTTGGTTCTACAATCAACACCCATGGTAAGAGCAGTCAAATAATCAAAAGATGCATTGTTTTGGGGAAAACTGTGGCAAAAGATTTCTTTACAGTACTGAAAAGTAAAGAAGTCACGCTGAAGATAAAGGTGTGTCTGACTCATGTCATGGTATTTTCAGTCACATCATATGGTTGTGAAAACTGGACATTGAACAAAGGAGACAGAGTTGATGCTTTTGAATTATGGTGCCAGGGAAAAATATTGAATATACCACGGACTGCCAAAAGAACCAACAGAACTGTCCTAGAAGAAGTGCAACTAGAGTGCTCCTTGGAAGCAAGGATGGCTAGACTGCATCTTACATATTTTGGAAATGTAGTCAGGACCAATCTCTGGAGAAGGACATCATGTTTGGGAGAGTGTCAGGTCAATGAAAGAAAGGAAAACCCTTCACCCTCCACTAGATGGATTGACACAGTGTCCACAACAATGGGCTTAAACATAAATCAGATCATGTGCCTGGCACAGAATCGGGTAATATATCTAGGGTTGCTATGAGTGAGACCTAACCACCACCACAACAAATAACCTATATATGCTTTTAGTTCTGAAAAAGTGAAATAGTAGCATATTAACAAGTGCAGACATAGTGAACTTTGAAGAAGTTCTAATTTTTGTGACTTTCAAAACTAAAACAACTTCCTTTGAACATTCATTATTATCAAATTGTCTTTGGCTTTTGAGTAATGCTAAGAAAGTTTTATAAGGGCCACAAATATACATAACACAAAAATCTAAGCTCTTATGCTAAATATAGATCTGCTATATAATATTTAGCTGTGGAATTTCTCCCTTAGGAAAATATATTTTAACTAAAGTAACAATACAGAACCTCCCTGAGATTTGAGATTTATAGTATATGTCATCTCTATTTTTGTATAACTGACAACAAATATTAGAAAATTCATTGGCCCATAAACATGAAATAAAATTTACCATTAAATACTATTAATTTGTGAGAGAAGGACATGGCCACCCACTCCCATAAGACAACAGACATTGAAAACACCTTAAGTAGCAGAGAAGCAGTAACAATACTGTTTCACCGGTTGTATGTAGGGTTGCTATGAGTCAGACACCAACTCAACAGCAGCTAACAACAACTATTAACTAGCATGAGCTGAATAATGAAAAACTCACTTAAGATCCAAGTTAGTTATCTTCCAGTATTCTTTTTTTCTTTCTAAATACTATTGTCATTATTTAAATCCAAAACTGCTAATATTATTGATATTGGCACTTGTAAGGTTATTTCTGGTCAGTAATAATCTCTTAATATAATTTATAACTGTCCATATGAGTTTCAGCAATTGCACAACAATATAACCTGGGAAGTGTTCTTAATTCCATTGGGTGCTGAAGATGAAAAAGGAAGATAACCTTTAAACTGCTTTGGATTGGATTCTCTACTAAATTTTATAGTGTTCACATTATTGTTTCCTGACCAATAATAAAAAAAAATAAAGTTAGGAAATAACTTACACTCTCTAAACATGGCATAGTCGTGTTAAATTAAATCATTCAAAATTTATTAGAGAAAGGAACGCAGGTTGATTTCCAAATATCCACCAACTTTCTTAATATTCTTTTATATTTTTCCCCAGTGCTGAGGTACTAAACCCAGATCCTCACACATACTTTGCAAGTTCTCTACCACTGGGTTGTACCCCAACGCCTTTTTTAAAAATAATTTTTATCTTGAGATAGGTCTCACTAAGTTACACAGGCTGCCTCTGGCCTTGAACTCTCGATCCTCCTACATCTGCCTCCCAAGTTCCTGACATTATAGGTATGCACCTTGCACCTGGTATGTATTGAAAATAATATCACAATGAAAGTTTATTTATTTATTTATTTATTCATTCATTCATTCATTCATTTTATGCAGTACTCGAGGGTTGAACCCAGAGCCTTGTGCATGCTTTGCAGTAGATATGCCACTGAACTGCACCCTCAGCCCATTGTTTTTAACTTTTTACTTTGGGACAGGGTCTTGCTAAGTTGCACAGGCTGCTTCTGGCCTCAAGCTTATGATTCTCTTTCACTGGCCACCTCGTGAGTTGCTAGGATTGCAGGTGTGCGCCACCACACCTGGGTCTGCAGAGGAAAATTTATATGATTTTCTTTTTTATTTTATTTTATTTAGCCCCAAGAGTTTTGTTTTTTGATATTATCTTCTGCTTATTATGATAATTGATGGCAACTGTGCTTCAATTGCTTCCCTATCAATAATACCAAATCATGGTTTTCAAGTTGTTGTTATAATTATGGGTTTTTCTTCAATGGAACTTGTCAGCATCATATAGAATTTCCTGTTCTTAGCCCAGATAATTTATAAATTGAGTGTTCTCATTCCATTAATCTTAAAAATTTTCAGTGGAATTTCTTGGTATCTCACTAATATGAATTCAGATTTATGTACTCTTTTTCTGATGTCCTCTTTCAACTGTTCTTATTCTGTATTCAAAAACTATGTTTTCTTATTTCTCAGCGCCTTCATCTCTTAAAGTTAAAAGATCATATGCTAGACTCTTACAGCTGGCAAGCAAAACATTCATTTTGGGATGCAAATGATAGGTTTAAGTTTGTTTTGTATGTCTTAAATTTCACAGAATTACCACATGTGACTTTTATTATAATGTAGTATGTTCCCCAGTGTAAACAATTATATGTTCCTATGCTGGGATTTAGCTAGTTGGTAGAACACCACTCTGCAGTCTCTGAGGTCATGAGTTCATTTCCTAGCACTGCAAAAATGGAAGAAGGACATGGCAATTCACCCCTAAGGCAGCCCCAAAACAATCAGCCATTGAAAACCCTATAAGGGTGGTTATGAGCTGGACATGATTTGACAGCACCTAACAACAACATACTGGAAATCTTTCACATATAACTAAAGGGTTCCTAAATAAGGATATGGGATGTTTAATAATACAAAAAAAACCTTCTTAATACAAGGAATAATTACTTCTACTTCTTATTTTCAAGTTTTTGTCAATTGACTTTCAACTTAGAGACTACTTCCTATAAGTGTACTGCCTCTATAACTTTCATTGCCAACACACTAAAATCAATGATGATTCCTCTTTCCCTCTTCAAGCAGTAGAGGACCATAGTGGTGTCCTCTAAGAAATTGCTCAAAAGAGAGTTGTCCATAATGGCAGCCTTAGGGCAGTCATTTAAACTACATATAGGGTATCTTTTGGGTAATAATAAAACACAGGATATAAATGACATACATTTAAATATTCAAAAATACAGGATACTATACAAAAGTTCAGATTTAAGATTTTGTCATGTAGCTAGGTCCAGTGGCACACAGAACTCAGGAGGCAGAGGCAGGAGGATCACAACTTAGAGGCCAGAGGATGCCTGCATGATTTAGTGAGACTCTGCCTTAAAATAAAAAAGTGAAACAGGGGCTAGGTGTACAGCTCAGTTGTACAGCTTAGTGGTAGAGGACTTACAATGTATGTGTAAGGCCCTAAGATCAACCTCAAAAAAACAAAACAAAACAAAATAACAAGATTTTTGGAGTGGAGTGAGGAATGGCAGCATTCAGAAATCAAACTGCCACTAGCATAGTGTATGAATGTCATTGTGTGGCTCACACAGTATGCACATTTTATTACTTCTATTTGTTTCCACCTTAAATCATGCAAGACTATCTCTGTCCCTTTCCCTTGATCAAGCAGTGATTATGACAGTTTCAAGGCAAACCATAAAGTAGGAAACTTCCTGAATCTCAAATCTAACCCCATCATCTAAATATGTAAACTTCCTCCAACTTAGTCTTTTTTTCTTACCCCTTTGCTTCAAGTTCTCTCATTTCTTCCTCACTTGAGTTGCTTGAGGGCAAATGTGTATTCCCTATATGACATATACCTTCTAAAGAACTAGGCAATGAAACTCACAGTAATAAGTAAATGAAAACATGAATACTTGCCTACTTGAAGGCAAAATATAATATTCATAACTATAAGCTATATTAATAAACAAGTATGCAAAGGTATTTATTTTTCTTATTTAATAAAACCCTGAGTCTTTAGCCCAAGAAAGTGGCAAGGACTAAAGGGGGTAAGGAAGAAGGGTGGACTTGTTAATCTTTATGCCTCTATAAATGAAAGGAAAAACATATTCATCTATTACAAGACTTCCAAATCCTCTATTGGATTTCTGATAGTCTATTCTCTTTCTAGACTTTTTGCAAGGGATCATTATTATGAGGTGACTTTGAGTCCAGGCTGACTTAAAGGGAACCTATGTAAAACAGAACAAAATACTACCCAATACTGTGCAATGCCCTTTATCTTTTTATGTTTAAGCCCATTGTTGCAGCCACTATATTTCTTCCCATTTCAAGTTACACCATGTCAGCCACTAGAGGTCCCAGGGGCTCTAATCCATTCCCATCATTAAGGGTGACTCTACTCTGAGGAGGCAATACTTCTTCAGTCATCTTTTGAATGCCTTACAGTCAGTGGAGGAGGGGGCTAATTTTCCAAAACCATATTTGACTGTTGGCCATTTGTCTGTCAATTTGACATACAGGGGTCACTTGTATGTTGCAGTGATACAGAAAGCTATGCCACCGGTACTACAGATACCAAAAGGGTTACCCATGGTGGACAGGTTTCAGCTGAGCATACAGACTAAGACAGACTAGGGAGAAGGTCCTGGCAGCCCACTCCCCAAACAATTGTTGTTGTTGTTGTTAGGTGCCGTCGAGTCGGTATCTGACTCATAGCGACCCTCTGTACAACAGGGGAAACACTATTGTCAGTGCTTCTCTGCTGTTCATAGGGTTTTCAATGGCAGATTGATTCCTGGGAGGGGGTTGCCAGGTCCTTCTCCCAACCCCAAACAATTAGCTACTGAAAAACCTATGAATACTTGAGAAACACTGACAGATATAGTACCAGAAAATTAGTCCTCCCAGGTTGAAAGGCATTACAAAGAGGACCAGAAAAAACTTGCCTCCTCTAAGAAGAGCAGAGCTTAATGATCAGAATGGATCAAGCCCTTGGGACTTCCATTTGCTGATTTAGCATGACTCAAAATGAGAAGAGACCATTTGAAACACCCATTAATAAATGGAACATGGAATGCATGTAGTGTGAACATAGGAAATTTAGAAATCATCCACAGTGAAATGGAGCAAATTAACCTTATCATTCCAGGAATCAGTGAGCTAAAATGGACTAGTATTGGCCATTTTATATCAGATAATCATATAGTCTACTATGCCAGAAATGACAACTAAAAGAGAAGTGGGATTGCACTTATCATCAAAAAAGATATGTCAAGATTGGTTCTGAAGTGCAATGCTGTCAGTGAAAGAATAAGCTCAAAATCAAAAGTCAGAACAAGACCAGGTGCCAATTATGGATCAGACCATCAACTGCTCATATGTAGGTTCACACTGAAACTGAAGAAACTTAGAACAAATTTAAAAGAGCCAAGGCATGACCATGAATATATTACACCTGAGTTCAGAGACCACATCAAAAACACATTTGATGCATTTTACACTAATGATCGAAGATAGGATGAGTTGTGACATGATATCAAAGACAGTATTCATGAGACGAGCAAAAGGTTATTAAAAAGACATTTTAAAAAAAAGAAAAGACCAAATTACATGTCAAAAGAGAGTCTAAAACTTACTCTTGAAAGTTGAGAAGCTAAAGTAAAAGGAAGATATAACACAGTTAAAGAATTAAACAGAAAATTTCATACAGCAGATAGAGAAGAAAAATCAAATATAATCACATGTGCAAAGAAGTGGAGATAGAATACCAAAATGGAAGAACATGCTCTGTTTTTCTCATGTACAGAACTTAAAAAAATTCAAGATTTGAGTGGCAATAGTGAAGGATTCTATAAGAAAAATATTAAATAACACAGGAAACATCAAAAGAAGGAGACATTATACCAAAAAGAATTGATAGATGATCAACTACTTCAAGAGGTAGTGTATGACCAGGAGCCAATGGTACTGAAAGTAGAAATGGAAGCTGCCTTGAAGGCATTAGCAAAATGCAAGGTTCTAGGAAATGATGGAATATCAATTGAGATGTTTCAACCAACAGATGCAGCACTGGAGTTTCTCACTTTTTATGCCAAGAGATTTGGACCTGGCCAACTGACTGGAAGACATCGATATTTGTGTCTATTTCCAAGAAAGGGGAGGCAACCAAAGGTAGAAATTATACAATGATATCATTATCAAATGCAAGTAAATTTTTGCCAAAAGTCATTAAATAGTGACTGCAGTAGCATATTTACAGGGGACTGTGGAATGTCAAACCAGATTCAGAAGAGAGCATGGAACCAGGGACATGATTGCTGATGTCAGATGGATATTAGCCCAAAGCCGAGAATACCAAAAACATGTCTACCTATTTTTATTGACTAGGCAAAGCATTAGACTGTGCAGATCACAACAAATTAGGGATAACATTGCAAAGAACTGGAGTACTAGAGCACTTAATTGTACTCATGAGGAATCTGTATATGGACCAGGAGGCAGTTGTTCAAACAGAGTAAGGAAACACTACTCGGTTTAAAGTCAGGAAAGGTGTGCGACAGAGCTGTGTCCTTTCACCATACCTCTTCAGTCTCTATGCTGAGCAAATAACCTGAGGACTTTATGAAGAAGAATGTGGCATTATGATTTGGAGGAAGACTCATTAACAACCTGTATTATGCAGATGACACAACTTTAATTGCTGAAAGTGAGGAAGAATTCAAACATTTACTGATGATCAAAGAACAAAGCCTTCAAAATGTATTATATCTCAACGTCAATAAACAAAAATCCTTGTAAGTGTGACAGTAAGCAACTTCAGGATAAAGGCAGAAAAGATTGAGGCTAAAGAAAAGTAAAAATGTCACATTGAGCACAAAGGTGCACTTAACTCATGCCATGGCATTTTTAGTTGCATCATATGCTTAAGGTTGACATTGAATAAGAGAGTCAGGGGAAGAATTGATGCTTTTGAATAAACCCTGGACTGACAAAATAACCAAAATATCTATTCTAGAATAAGTGCAACAAGAGTGTTCCTTAGAAGCAAAGATGCCAAGACTGAGTCTTACATATTTTGGACATGTTGTCTGGAGGAACCAATCTTTGGAGAAGGACATCATGTTTGGAAGAGTGGAGCATCAACAACAACAAAAAAATGAAGACCCTCAAATAGATGGATCGACACAGTGGCTGCAACAATGAGCTTGAAAATAAAAAAGAATGCATGCTTGGTACAGTGTTGGGTAGCATTTTATTCTGCTGTACTTAAGGTCACTATGAGTTGAGCCTGACTCTATGGCACCTAACAACAACAACATATATTACAGTGCTTCTCTACTATTCATAGAGTTTTCAATGGCTATTGGTTTTGGGAATGGGCTCCTGAATCCTTCACTCTAGTCGGCCTTAGTCTGGAAGCTCAGCTGAAACCTGTCTGACATGAGTGGCCCTACTAGCATCTGAAAAACCAGTGGCATAGCTTTCAGTATCACAGCATCACTCAAGCCCCCACAGGATGACAAGATGACAGACAAGGAGATTATAGGTAGTAGGATATTATTATTTAAATACTCATTTATATTTCTTTTTTTAAAAAATGTATCTTGATAGAGTTAAACAACATAGTTAGGCTTATTAAGTAGTCAGTGCTTATTAAAAGGAACTAATCTTAGAAGCTGGACTTTATGAGGAAGAATGTGGCATCAGGATTGGAGGAAGACTCATTAATAACTTGTGTTATGCAGATGACACAACTCTGCTTGCTGAAAGTGAAGAAGATTTAAAACATTTATTGATGAAGATCAAAGATCACAACCTTCAATATAGGTTGCTACTAAAGATCAACAAAACAAAAATCCTTACGAACTGGCCAGTATGCAACTTCACAATAAATGGAGAAAAGATTGAGGTTGTCCAAGATTTTGCTTTGTTTGGTTCTATAATCAACACCCGTGGAAGCAACAGTCAAGAAATCAAAAGACACATTGCTCTAGGAAAAGCTGTGGCAAAAGATCTCTTTAAAGTATTGAAAAGCAAAGATGTCACGTTGAAGATGAAGGTGTGTCTGACTCATGCCATGGTATTTTCAGTTGCATCATATGGTTGTGAAAGCTGGACACTGAACAAGGGACATAGGAGAAGAATTGATGCTTTTGAATTATGGTGCTGGAAACATCTATTGAATAAACCATGGACTACCAAAAGAACCAACAGATCTGTTCTAGAAGAAGTGCAACCAGAATGCTCCTTGGAAGCAAGAATGGCCAGACTGTGTCTTACATATTTTGGACATGTAGTTAGGAGAAATCAATGCCTGGAGAAAGACATCATGTTTGGGAGAATGGCAGGTCAATGAACAAAAGGAAAGCCCTCCACCAGATGGACTGACACAGTGTTGGCAGCAATGGGCTTAAAAATAAATAAGATCATGTGCCTGGCACAGAAACTAGAAATGTTTCAATCTGCTGTACATAGGGTCTCTATGAGTCAGACTTGACTTGACAGCACCTCCAACAACAATGTTACCCTGTTGATAGTTGTGCCTGCACTTTTACATGCTATATTTCATGTACCTTCTGTTTTTATTTCAGTGTTTCATGTGACCTTTTATAGTCACAGTATACATATTTACTTGACCCAATTTTTTAAATGTCTAGGGATAATAGTATACCTAATATATCAGTTTTGCTTATAGCCTATGAAATTTCTCAGTATTGTAGATTCTAGTGTGATTATGGGAGGAAATTATGGGAGAAACCAATCAGAAACAGAGTAATCAACTCTCAGTTAATGGTTTTGTCAAGGCTAGATTTAGGCCGTATATTTGCTGGCAAAATTCAAGAAAGCATAGTTTGGAAGGATATTGTTAACATAGCCACCAGATTTTTAGTTACTTAATCAAGAAAGCAGAATGTCCTATTTATATTGGCTTTCTCATAAGAGTCGAAAAATTCCTTTGAAATCTCAGGAGAACATACTGAAAATTTTTGTTGCTTCCTTAAATTTTGGAAAAGTTCATCAGTGAGACACCTAGGACTAAGATTTTCTTTGCAAATATTTTAAAAATAAATTCGTTTCTTCAGTGTATATTTGACTACATAGATATTTTATTCATTCTTCTGGTTAGCTCTAATACCATATATCATCTAAATGTTCAAAGTTCATTGTTAGAATTGTCCGTTACCTGCTATTGGTTGATTCACTTTTCTTACCAATCGCCACTCTACTTTGAATTATACTGCACCCTAAATTACCTCTGTACTGAGATTAGCTGCTTTGGGTAAGTTGTATTCATTTCTTTTTTTATCTGTGAATTTTTTCCTCTTTCTCTTAAATTTACTGAAAATGAACCTTGCTGGATGCTAATTTTTTTCACAATATACATGAAATTATGAGGATATTTCTGCTTTCTACCAGATTTTTCACATGCCAAGACTGTTAATCTTTCATATCTCTTTTGAGAACAAAATTAAGAAAAAAAAATATTACTTAAATCCCTTCACAATTAACCTCTAAAACAGTTCCCACAATTACCAATGGAATAATGAAGTTATTTGCACAATTTCCCAGATTCAAGAATTTCTTATACAAAAAGTAAGTATGTACAAAGGTAGTATTATATTTTGTGAGAATGAAAATAAGTTTAGGAAATTGCAGTAATAAAACAGGATATTTGATAGAACAGAAAGGAGTGTATTTTGAATAAGAGGGCACACAAAGAAATTTCACCTGGCAAAAGCTCATGACTGTGGCTGTGAGTTTAGTGTTTTAGAAAATACTTCTTTAGTCAATCTAATCACAAACTAATTTTCCAAGATTCTGACAATTAATAAAGACAATACTTCATAACCTGTAAGAAAATGGAAGAATTTATTCATTCCTTAATAAAAATTTTCCTATTCTTCAAAAAAACACCCCTAACAATGTATATAATATTCAACTAGTTGGAACTAATATGCTTCCAGAATTTTTTGTCTTTCTGTGCCATTTTTGGTGGTTCTCCCTTTGCTTTCTTATTGCATGCATTCCCAGGGCAGAACGCCCCATTTATACACAGTTCACTCTGAGAATTATGTGTCACATGGCATAATGCTATTTATAGTTTTGCTGTACTTCTAAGAAAAAAATCACAAAAGGCTTTCTATTCTGTGAAGAAATAGCAAATGCCACTAACAGGCAAGAAATCAGGTTCGGGCTTTGAACTCTGCTTGGGTGTGTAGAATATAATGCCCAGAACACTATCGTTTATGTGAATACCAGTACTACTTCTACCTATAAGGCAGAATCCTTGCCAGGTGGAATAGATTCTTTTGGGGCAGCAAAAGTATTCTCTAAAAATATATATCAGCAAAATGCAGTTACAATGCCAGCAGTTTTCATACTGTGTGCTGAATATTGAATTGCTTTTTTATGCTTTATTTCCCTTCCACAGTGTTGACATTGATGGGACAGAGTTTATTGTTTCAAAACGCTACCAACATAAAATATGGTGGTAACATTTTCTAAAATGAGATTTAAAGTAAGCTCCACTATACACCTAAGCAAGATTATTTCATTTACTGGATATGGCAAGATTTACTATATCTACTAATTCATTAGCAAGAGAGAAGCACTGAACTCTTTTTAAATAGTATGATTTCAGTTTCATTTATTCAATTAATCTCTCATTCTCTTTTTCTTTCCTCTGGAGAAACAACAAGCTTGGAGGCTAAGAGATAGCTGTGATTTAAAATAAATCTAAAAGACAATTCAAAATATAAGCATTCAACACCGTGTGCACATTGTAAAATATGATTTCCGCGAAGTGAGCTATCAAAATGCAGACATCAGAAGCTAAATGTTTCTTAAATCTACTTGTATGTTATTTTGTTGTTGTTAATTGTCAATTAGTTGCATCCAACTCATAGAGACCCTATGCACAAAAGAAGGAAACATTACCCAACACTGTGCCATGCCCAGCACTTTTCTTGGTGCTTAGTTTTCAATGGCTTATTGATTTTTGGGAGTGGGTTGCTGGGTCTTTCTCCCAAGCCTACAGCACCTGGTGTTCCCATATGGTCTCCCATCCAAGTACTAACCAGGCCTGACCCTGCTTAGCTTCCAAGATCTGGCAGGATGGAATGTCAGGATAGTACAGCTGAAGGCGGATGTTATTTTAGGATATCCAAAATAATTACTTGTTGTCTTTTGAACGCAAATAGTAATTCTTATATATTTCCTTTACTATAGAGAGAAGTTTTAAGGGAAGAATATAATTTGGACATGATTAAATATATTTAAAAAGATAAACCAATGAAATTCAACTATTCATACATACCTTAGTGTCATCATAAGGAAAATACAGTAATTTTAATCTGCTTCTGTGCATTCATCCTATCATTATCTTTTTTTCAAGAAAATATACATAGATAAGCCCCATTTTTGTCTTCTGTAATCAATTTTACCTACTAATCATTAGGAAAATTCTTTCTGATTTTTCAAAGTTCCGAAACAAAGTTTTATATAAAAGTAACTACTGGTTATTCACTTGAAATCTAGTGATGTCTCTTATTACCGTCTCAGCCTCTGCCTTAAATACTCCAATGACAAAAATAAATAAATAAATAAAAATAAAAATAAAAAATAAAATCAATGTGAAAACATAGAATTATAAGCCAGGACGTAAAGAAAAGAGTACACTAGTACCAAAGAGATTTTTTAATTTCAATCCCTATTAATTAGGTTGAGTCAGTGGAAGAGTCTTTATGCCCTTGAAAATTGTGATATATACCATTCCAAAAACCTATCTCTCCTTTTTATAACTTGTAATGTGCACTGCATCACCAACTGCTGTTTTATGCATCACAGTTTTATCCTTCCAAAACTTTCATTCTCCACTTCTTTAGAGAGCAATACTCTCAGAAAATAACTGAGCAGATTAGGTGTTGGGTTGGTAAGGAGTCATTTTTGAACCATGCCTGGTGAAATCCTCATGAAAAAATTTATCAGAGGAAGTAGAAAAATGGAGAAACTTTGTATTTGAGAATTGTAGAAATCACTTAATATATTTAGAGAACTACAAATGAATAACATAATATTTAAGAACACTGGTTTTATTAGGAATCAGAAAGGCTTGGATCTTAAACTTTGATTTTCAAGTTGCTACCAATTTAGTCAAATTAATTAATCTTGATATGCCTCAGCATCCTTATTTTAAAATTATAATAATAAAATCCTTTTTCTTATGCTTGTTGATTAAGAGAGGTTCATAAAACATTTAATCTAGTCAGGTAAAATGTATATATCATAGCTGTTTTCTTATTCTCTTTCTTTCTCCTTTCTTCTTTTCCTCCATCCCCCTTTCTTTCCTTCCTTCTTTCTTTTCTTTTTCTTTCTCTTTCTTTCTTTCTTTCTTTCTTTCTTTCTTTCTTTCTTTCTTTCCTTCTTTTTCTTTTATTTCTCTTTTCTCTTCCTTTCTTTCTCTCCCTCTTTTCTTTCTTTCTTCCTCTCTTTCTTCCTCTTTCTTTCTTTCTTTCTTTCTTTCATGTTACGTGATGAAGAATAACCCTGAAACCTTGTCAGTGAGCATGGCATGGATTATGAGCTAGGAGCATTGGATTATTTCCCAGGTGAATAATCCAAGAAAGGTATTTTAATACAGCTCAAGTGGACAGATGGCAGACTCAAAACAGCCAAGTTCATGCCTATAGAAAATCATAGACGTGGATAAGGATTCTTTATTTTGAGTAAACACTTATCTAATGGAATCTAAAATAATACTACCAAATAAAATAAAGGTAAATACATATGGGTATATTTGTTGTTGTTGTTAGGTGCCATTGAGTTGTGTCCGACTCATAGCGACCCTTATAGGGTTTTCAATGGCTCATTGTTTTATTCAGGATTGCCTCAGGAGTGGGTTGCCACATCCTTCTCCCATTTTTGTGGTGCTAGGAATCGTACTCAGGACCTCAGAGACTGCAGAGCGGTGCTCTACCAACTGAACTAAATCCCAGCCCATATGGGCATATAGTTTTCTGATAATATATTAGAACACAGAGAAAAGACAAACAATATGAGGATACTTTCCTCTCAAAAATAGGACCAGAAAACAATCAGAATAGTAAGTCATAAATCCACAAAAGACAGCTGACATTAAGAACCATTAAAACTGATATGAAGGAAAAAAAGTATAGAAATTCTTCTGCAAGCAAAAACTTGAAAAGATAAATATAGTAAGAAAATGACAAATTCTATCATTTCATGCTTTCTTCAAATATATTGGCTATTTTGGAAATGGAAGCATATCCATAGACAAAGCTGTTTCAAATAATCTCTAACTTTGAAGTACTTATAAAGTAGGAAGAGACAGTAAATTCACTATACATAACAAGTAACTCATATGGCATTCAAAAAGAAACCAGAAGTTAACATTTCAGCAAATCGCATTCAGTCTAATGAAGAGAGTTAGCAGGTGACTCTCTGAATAAAGAACTTCCCAAGCACAGGGAACAACAAATACAAAGTCTGGAGCTGGAAGTATTTCTGATGTGTTTAAAGAAAAGCACAGGCTTGAATCTAGTTGCAGAGATTGAAGGAAAGAGTAAAAGAACTGTGGATGCTGTAAGATTTTCAAGGTTATTGTGAGGATTTTGGCTGTCAATCTGAGTAACTGCAGCACATTTAAAAGTTCTAAGAAGAAGAATGAAATGAGTGGTATCTGCTTGCTGTAGTCAAAACAGGACAAAGAGGCAAAGATGCAAAGTGGCAGGATGTTGGGGATTTTTTAAATTATATTTCTCAGCTAGGGTTCCTCATAACAGCCTGAGGGGCTGACCCCTAGTTGACCCCAGGGCTCATCTCACTCACTCAAAACAGCCCCTCCCATCGAGTGAGCAAAGATGGCCCCCGGCCAGCTTGACCAGCCTTAACCACCATAATTTTGATTGGCTCCCCTCACCACCTTGCAGGTAATAACTGTCTCCACTTGGCAGTTGTGTCCCTTTGCTCCCTGTACCTGCCAGCTGTGTGCCCTGATTGGCTGAACCCCACCATGTGACCCCTCCAGGACCCTATAAAAGTAGGGCTCCTGGACCCCATATCACCTCCTTTACTCCTTTGATCCTCACCTCTCTGACCATCTCCTGAACCTCATCACCTGGACCAGCGCTCCCTACTCCAGCAAGACCATCTAGCAAGCCGGCGAGATCAAGCCCAGGGGCCCGAAGAGCAGAAGGCATCTAGCAAGCCACGAAGAGCCTGCCAACTCCTCCCATCCTTGGGAAGGAGGGGGGCAAAGAAGGCGAGTCGAGAGAGTCAAGACCATCGGACCTCGACTGAACACCAGCGGCTGTGGCTGTGCCTTTAAGGCTGAGCTATATCAGCACTTTGCCTGCAGCATGGAATGCTGCAGGCCTAGAGCCAGCACTTAAGGGGATAGAGCCTTGCTCTATAGGGGCTGCCTGCGCCTTGCTCTCCATAAGGGGAGCACCCCAATAAACCTTCCCTGTTCTTCTCCAACCATCTGAAGGTCTCCCGAGGTCCTTCTTTCCCGACACCGGCCACGTTTTTATGTTGAGGGTTTGGCCCTAACTTTAGCCGGCTAGAGCTAAACCCCGACAGCAGGAGGCAAAGGTTGAATCAGTATTACAAGTAAGAGATTCTGTTGTTTGAACCAATGCAGTAGCACTAGGATAGTCATAAGTGGGCAGAGTCTAGAAATACTTTGAAATTAGTCAACATAATTTCATGGCAAAATGTATGTGTGATCTGAGATACCAGAAGAGGAATAAACATCAACTGAGCTATAGAAGGTGAATTGAAGGAGAAGATAGGAAGTGCATTTTGAGTTATATGGACATTCTCATTACTTTTAAATAGCCTGGGGAGATGTGGAATTGGATATTCAGATCTGTAGCTAGTATCTCAGCTTCAGACATACATGTTTGCATCATAGGTAAATGTTGTTAGAAGCCATTGAGTTAGGTCTCACTCCTAGTGACTCTATGTACAACTAAAGGAAACACTCACCAATTCTGTGCCAGGCACATGATCTTTTTGTGTTTAAGCCCATTGTTGTAGCCATTGTGTCAGTCATCTAATTAAGGTCTTCCTTTTTTTCATTGACTTGCCACTCTCCAGGAATTGGTCTATCCTGAAAACATGTCCAAAATACATAAGATGCAGTAAAGCCATCCAAGGCAGTATACATCCATGCAGTATAGCTTTCAAGTAGCACTCTTGTTGCACTTCTTCTGGGACAGATCTGTTGGTTCTATTGGAATTCCATGGTATATTCAATATTCATCTCCAATATCATAATTTAAAAGCATCAGTTCTTCTGTCTCCCTTATTGGATGTCCACCTTTCACATCCATATGATGTGACTGAAAATGTCATGGCATGAATCAGGTGCACCTTCGGGGGATGTACTCAAGGTCATACCTTGGGTCTCATACACCTGTTCTTGTTTTCTTCAGTTTCATTTTGAACTTATATATGATCAGCTGATGATGTGACCTACAATCAGCACCTGGTCTTGTTCTGACTTTCAACATTAAGCTTTACCATCATCTCTTTCTATGAATGTAGTCAATTTGGTTCCTGTATGTTCTCTCTATCTGCAGCCATACCATTGGATCATCTGATCCCAATAGATCTCAGAAGCTAAGCAGGGTCAGGCCTGGTTGATACTTGGATGGGAGATCACCTGGGAACACCAGGTGCTATAAGCTTGGAAGAAGGAGCTGGCAACCCAAAAATACAAGCAGCCATTTAAACACTATAAATAGCAGAGAAGCACTAACAATACTGTTTTGCCTGTTGTATGTAGGGTCACTATGAGTCAGACATCAACTTGACAGCACCTAACAACAACAATGACAAAGAGCTTCTGTACAACAAAGGAAACAATAGAATAAAGGGATAGCCCACAAAATAGGAGAAAATCCTTGCATTCTACACATCTGACAGAGGATTCAATTCTCAACTATAAAAAGAACTTACACCAGGTGCTGTAGACTTGGGAGAAGAACCTGGCAACCCACTCCAAAAAAACAATCTGTCATTGAAAACCTTATGAATAGCAGAGAAGCACTGACAATCGTGTTTCATCTGTTGTACGTAGGGTCGGTATGAGTTGGACGCTGACTTGACAGCACCTAACAACAAATAACAATGTTCTATCTGGTGAATTTGTGGGTAAATATGTAGTACTAAGAACTATGAGGTTGATGATATGTGGCTAGATAATCAATTTTGAAATAAAAACAAGTTTGATGGTAAAAGAGGCTTGTAAAGAGTGATAACCTGTTGTCTTCTCATTACTGCTGTATCTAATGTGATCCCAGTAGAATTCCGGTTATTTCAGTCACTGTTTACTGCATGTAATATGCTATTTTCTTCTGGTGGTTTTCAGTTCACTTTTGGGTTTTTAGCAATCAACCATGATGTGCTTAGGCTTTCCTTTGTATTAAACTTTATTGGTATTTACTGAGCTCTTGAATATATCATATGATGTACTTCACCAGATTTTGGAAAATTTTGCCATTTGCTACCATGGTTATATATGTGTTAGAATGTTGGATATTATTCCTCATGTCTCAGAGTCCATCATCATTTTTTACACATTTTTAAAATCTCTGCTCTTCAGAGATTTTACATGGTTTCTATTCATTTATTTTCAATTTCAACAACTTTTCCCAGAATCGTTATCATTCTGCTATTAAAACTATTTAGTGAATTTTTGCTACAAGGGGTGTGCTTCTTTTACAAATGTTATTAAAGTTGAGGTTTTGTTGTTAGTTGTTAATTTTTTTATTTTGCAGTACTGGGAGTTGAACCCAGAGATTTATACTTGTTGGGCAAGTGCTCTATAAGTGACCTGCATTCCTCGACCCTTTTTCTATTTATTTTGAGATGGGTCTCATGAAGTAGCATAGGTTGCCTCTGTCTTCAAACTGGTAAAACTCATCCCTCCACCTCTCAAGTCTCTGTAATTATAGATGTGTGCCATTGCACATGGACTAAACTTGAGTTTTTATCTCTCTACGTAGGTAGTCTATTCTGTTTATTTGAATATTTTTCTTAATGTCCTTGAACACAGGTATAATAATTAGTTTAAAATTCTATTTAATTCAGATATCTCCATTATCTTACATTAATCTCTGTCAATTATTTGTCTGTTAAAAAGGATAATGTTTTATACTTTTTTGTATGTTACATAAATTTGAAACATTCTCAGACTTTTATCAATATGAGATGATTTGTAATAACTGGATTCTGTAATGCTCCTCTAGAAAGTAATGACTTTGTTGTTGTTGTTAGGTGCCCTCGAGTCAGCATCCAACTCATAGCAATGCTATGCACAACAGGCAAAACACAATTGTCAGTGCTCCTCTACTATTTGTAGAGTTTTCAATGGCTTATTGCTTTCTAGGAATGGGTTATGGGTCCTTCTCCCAAGCCTACAGCACCTGGTGTTCCCAGGCTATCTCCCATCCAAGTACTAACCAAGCCTGACCCTTTTTAGCTTCTGAGATCTAATAGGATAGGATGCCACAGTGGTATGGTTGCAGGCATAATTTTAATTAGCATACAATTAATGTGGCTGAAATCAAGTTATTAAAATTCTGTCTTCAGTATCTGGCAGGCCAAATTTCAAATCAGTGATTTTTACTTTGACCAGGTTGCTTTGAGTTTATTTTAGTTATTCCTACGTCAGGGGTTAGCGAGATATTCAAGCAGTTCCTTCCTGGGAATTTTCACCACTTCCTTCTCTAGATTATATTATTGGAACTTTTATTTGTTTTGTTTCGTTCATTTCTTTGTTTTAGGTTGTAACTTTAATATATTTCTTTTTAAAATTCATTTTCAATTGACACAGAACAATAGGATATATTTTGGGGGTATAATGTGTTCTGAAAGATGGTCAATGACTACAAAGTTATAGTGTGGTGAGAAGAGTAAGTTTTGATGCACTATTGTAATCAGGAAGAGAAGGAAATTACAGAAACAAAAACTTTCACAATAGCCCACCAGAAAATTAAGTACCTGGGAATCAATCTATCCAAAGACCTTTCAGATCTCTACAAGGAAAATTTCAAAACATTAAAGAAAGAAATAGCAGAGGATACTAAAAAATGGAAGGACCTTCCCTGCTCCTGGATAGGGAGAATCATTATAGTAAAAATGGCTATCCTAGGAAAAGCAATTTATAGATTTAATGCAATCCTCATTAAAATTCCATTAACTGACTTTATAGAAATGGAAAGAAATGATCAAAAATTCATATGGAATCACAAAAGACCACATATACCCAAAACACTCTTAAGCTACAAAACTAGTGCAGGTAGAATCACAAATCCTGACTTCAAGCTATACTATAGGGAAGTGGTGGGAAAAACAGCTTGGTACTGGCACAAAAATAGGCCTGGTGACATGTGGAATAGAATAGAAGACCCAGAAATATCTCAACACACCTATAGCCACCTACTTTTCCACAAAGGAGCAAAGCAAGTAAATTGGAAACAGAGTAGCTTTGTCAATAAATGGTGCTGAGAAACATGGACATTGCTTGCAGAAAAATGAAAACCAGCCCACATCTCTCAATATGCGTGAGAGTTACCTCAAAATGGATAAAAGACCTCAACATAAAATCAGAAACTTTAAAACTAATAGAAGATAGGATAGGTAATACACTCCAACATAGCAACATAGGAAGGTATTTTCTTAATAGAACTCCAGTTGCTCAAGAAATTGCAACAAGAATAGATAACTGGTATTACATGAAATTAAAAAGTTTCTGTACAGCAAAGGAAACAATCAACAGAGTCAAGGAACTCCCCATTGAATGGGAAAAAATTTTCACATCCTATACATCAGACAAGAGTCTAATTACCAGAATTTATAAAGAACTAAAAAAAAATACCCAAGAAAACAAATAACCTAATACACAAATGGACAAAAGAAATTGAACAGACAGTACTCAAATGAAGAGGCCTGTAAAGCCATGAAACACATGAAAAAAATGCTCAATATCCCTAGCCATTAAGGAAATGCAAATTAAAATAACTCTGAGATTCCACCTTACTCCATTAAGTATGGCCAAGATCAATAAAACAAATAACAAGAAATGCTGGCAAGACTGCGGAGAAAAGGGAACCCTGTCATACTGCTGGTGGAGCTGTAAATTAGTCCAACCACTTTGGAAATCAATATGGAGATATCTTAAAAAAATAAAAATATATCTACCATATGACCCAGCTATAACACTATTGAGAATTTACTCAAAGAGAGATATGTCATCATACCACAGAGACACCTGCATCTCCATGTTCAATGCAGCACTTTTCACAATAGCAAGGATGGAACCAACCACAGTGCCCATTGACAGAAGAATGGATAAAAAAATTATGGTACATATACACAATGTAATACTACTCAGCAATCACAAAAAAAAAAAAACTAAAATAATGCCATTTGTAGCAAAATGGATGGAATTGGAGAAAATTATTTTAAGTGAATGAACACAAGCTCAGAAAAAGAAATACCATATGTTCTCACTATATGTGGGAGCTGAATCAAAATTATAAGAAGGAAAAAATCCTATGTGAAGGTCAGAACATAATAAAAAATTAATTAGAAATAAAAAGGCTAAAGTTGACATAGCAGAGAAGGGACAATTAGGGGCATACAAAAGAAGGAGGGAGAGATCTAGTAAAAGGAGGAAATCCTGGGAGAGGTGAGGGTGGAGAGGAGGAACAAGGAGAAATGAGGAATGGGGGAGAGGGTGACCTCAGGGTGAACAGCCCAACTTTAATAGTCCTGGAAATAATTATAATAACACCAATAATACTAAAGAGTGGTATTAATACAGATGGACTAGAAAATTCATGCAGTGGTACTGACAGTGTAAAATGAAAGTTCACTACAGGAAAAGTTTTGATCTTACACATAATTGGAACCCAAGGATATATAGAAAAATATTACCATAACAAGACAAGCAAATGGAAGAAAAGTCTTTGGTGGGGGGGGTGGGATGGAGGGAGGAAGTGCACAAGAGAGTAAGGGGGAACTTATCTGTGTAATGTACAACAAAATGCATATACGGAAATGTCACAATGAAAAGCATGTTAGAATAAATCACATTAAGGTGTACATTAAAAATTTCCAATTAAAAAAAAGAAAGAAAGACGGTCAATGACTACAAATTATACTGTGGTGAGAAGAGTAAATTTTTGTCCTGTATTGATAGTAGGGTGATTATAATTATCAAAACTGTACTTGATATTTCAAAATAGGTAGAAGAGAGAATTTTGAATGCTCTCTCCATAGAGCAATATCTCCAGTATTTCAAGCACAAACTTTAACCATGTTAAATGGGACATTCTTGGGCCTACTAGCAACATAAAAGACAAATAATGAACTCACCTAAAACTGTTAATTTCTTCCAAGTATTGGCTCCTTTCTAGTACCTATTTGCTTTATGTTCATTTTCCATGGCTCTTCCTGGTGTGTTTTGTGGTTGATGATATTGTTAGTTTTCAGTGATTAGATTTGTTATCTGTGAGAAATTTACTTTGATAAGAGCCATTCAGTCATGTTGAAAGCAAATGTTCAGTTGTTTGCCTTCCAAATCTTCTTCTTAACTATAATGAAAGCCTTATTCCCCGAAGCCATGAAAGACTAACTAGAAATCTTGTCAATGTCATGATGTATACTTTAGTTTTTTTAGGAACATTTGATAAAGAAAGAGAGAAAAATATTTGATATTCCAATAGAAACTGTCCCTCTATGTATTTCTTCATTGATTTTTTTATTTAACATAAGTTCACTAGCCATAAACCCTCAATGTACTTGGGTTGTAGCCGTTAAAAAATATAAGCCATCTAAGCATATGGAGTTATATTAGAGAAGAATGAGAGAAATATGAAACAGTAGGTGATTAAAATAATCGTCTACTGTGACAAAGGGTGATAAATTCCATGTAAATTGATGGTGGAAGTTGTAGTTGTGCATAAGATGTTTATTTAGTTGAGAATAGGGTTCTAAGCAAAGTCATTAAGGAGGAGAAGTGAGTTAACAAAGTGAGAATCTGTGGTCCAAGAAGGGGAAACACCCAGTGAACACATTCTAATCATGGTAGGCCACTAGCAGTAGTGGAATTGAGGCCAGAGATGAAACAGGGGGAGGTGTTATGTAGGACATGTTTGCACAAGGTATAGAAATCAACTTTTACAGTGAATGAAAGGGGAAACCATTAAAAGTGTTCAAGCATTGGGGTGACATTATCTGACTTAGATAAAGGATCAAATTGGCTATTTACTGAAAGTAGATTTCTGCAAAGAAGCTTAATAGGAGCCTATCAAAACAATCCAAGTTACTTGCATGAGGATTCATATGAGGCTGCTGCATACTAGAAATAGGAAGAACAATCAAATTACAGATGTATTTAAATAGTAGGTGCAAAAGGATTTCATGATTGATTAAGTGTAGGGTGTCAGAAAAGGAAGCATGTCAAGACTAACTCCAAAATACTTGCTTGAGCAACTAAAAATGCTAAGATGAATAAGTTTATTAAGGAATATGGAGATGAGGCCAATTTGAGGAAGTGATATCAAGAGATTCATTTTACACATGCTGAGTCCAGGAAATCTCACTTGGCATCCAAGTGGGGAGATTGAACAGGTAGTTACAAATGTAAGTCTAAATTATGAAACTAGACATATATATCAGAACAAAGTGTGAGCTGGGGATATAAATGTTTAAAGCTATGTGCAAATACATGGTATTCAAAGCCATGAAAACATATCTCAAGAGGGAGAGTATAGTCACTTTCCAAAGGGATACCATTGTGCCTTGCAGCTGTCCAAGATTAATACATGGCAGTCCTTGAATTATCCTTGCATAAATCTATGATGAGAGAGTTGTGCCCAGTGGCACGTGCCTGTAATCCCAGTGACTCAGGAAGCAGAGGCAGGAGGATCATGAGTTTAAAGCGAGAGGCAACCTAAACCCTGTCTCAGAAAAAAAATCTATGACTATGTCAAACAAACTGTGAAAATTACTGATTTATATAAGATCCTCCTTTTATTCATGAACAAAATAAAAAACACAAGTGTAAGATTATCAAGGGATTTATCCAATAAAAAAAAAACAGGTAATAAAGCTAAGACAAAATGTCCCAGCCAGATAACAGTTTTTAAAATATGAGTAAAATAAGAGAGAAGGTAGCAAGTTAGCCAATATTTCTCATGAAAGAATCCAACAGATAGATATCTTAGTTTATCAGAAAACTAATTATAGATTCTTTCCTCTGTGAATTAAGCACAAACTTTGAAAATTAAAGGATACTTTGCTGAAAGAGGCATATATATTACTAATATTCTTAAGAAAAGTCAAAACTATCAAATAAAGGAGTGTGTAGAATGTGTCATGTGTGACTTCAATATTTTTCATCATGTACACTTTGCCATTTTTTTCAGGAACAAAGGTAAAAAGAAAATGAAATTTTATTGCAGTTTCCAAGGAAATAATCTATACAAAGTCATAGCCAGGGATGATCTTGTTGAATTTACAGAATTTTTTTTTTCAGTACTGGGGGTTGAATCCAGGGCCTTCTTGCATGCTTTGCAAGTGCTGAGCTGCACCCTTAGCCCATTTTTTTTTTACTTTTTTGAGACGGGTTCTTGCTAAATTATGCAGACTGCCTCTGGTCTCGAACTTGCAATCCTCCTGCCTCCAGATCCCAAGTTGCTGAGATTACAGGTGTGCGCCATACTGAACATCTGGTAGATTCTCATGCTTGAAATTCTAATTTCCAATTTTATGTATTAGATTAAAATATTCTTTTATAAAATATTTTGTTTGAATAAAAATATAAAATCCTTCAGATATTGTAATATTTTACATTTATATGAGAGTTTTTGTAATGAAGAATTTCAAGACTATTTTCCCAAATTTATAAATAACATTATTTAATGCACTGTTGGATTTCAGCTTTAACTGCCATCAGGCAATAATTCTCAAACTACAAATAAATGAATAACATGTTCTATTTAGTGAACTGGCATCCTAACTTTATAGAACATGCTTACTATTGTGTATCAAGAAGTACTTATCCAATAAATTTTTAACAATAATCATATTCTCAAGAGTAGATATTTGCCTCTAGAACAATGAGTTTGAAAGTCAGAACTAGATAACATTTTTTTTCAGTCATGGTTGGGTAATTTTATCATAATCTCAAATTTCATCATTTTTTTTTTTTTAGTATTCTGCCTAGTGATACAATATTATCTTATTTATATGGCTCCAAGAGCAACAGTAAGCTACTTAGAAAATCAAGCAACAACTGTGACTGAATATGCATGGTGAATGGGTGTGTAGAAGCATCACTACTCTCTTCAACAGGAGGCTCTTGGGAAGTGATTCTTCTAGTAAAATGACTTCTCTGATCTGCCAGTTTCCATAATTTCAAAATGAGCTATTCAATATTGGTCTATTTTATTATATTTCTCCTGAATTAGTTTTGTCAGTTGGTGGGAAGATCAAAATGCCAATTAAAATATATACATAAGGTTGATAAGGAGAAATCTCTCTTTTTGCCTCCAATTTGATGCCTTGATGTTTACACATTCTCTTATCCAGATACCATGCCTGTAATTGAGAGTGCAATGTCACTATTTTTAGTCTCTTTTATTATTCAATCCAAATATTAAATGTTATTGTATCCTTACTTAATTCTCATCTGTCATAAATTTGTCCTTTCAGAGGGCTCATTCTCACAGCATATTTTAACTGTTACATACCACCTTTCCTAAGATACCATGTATTATTCAGTGTTCTGTCACTATAATGAAGTAACTAAGGCAACCAATTCATAAAAAGAAAAGATGTATGTTGGCTCACAGTTCTGAAGGTTTCATATCAAGTGACCCCTTTGCTTTGAGCTACTGGTAAAGGTAGCAGATAATGTAGGAGCACATGGCAGAACAAAGAGCTCACTTCATATCCAGGAAGTAAGGAGGAAGTAGAGATTGGGGTCCCAAAATCCTATTCAAGGGCATGCTTCCATCTAAGGTCTTCCAACTAAGCTCTGGCTCCTCAAAGTTCTACCACTGCCCAAAAGACTGGGAATCAAGTCTTTAACAGATAGGTCTTGGTGAGACAATCCTCCAAAACATAGAAAACTATGTCTGCTGTGACCTTTTAAATATGGTCATTACTTATGCTTCCAAGTTTTTACATAGCTTGTTTCCTTTTTTGATCATCAAGTTTCACACTAAGATCTAAAGAAAGAGGTTGGCAAAAATAGAGATGATGATGATTATTATTATCTTAACTATTGTATTTTTTGCAGTACTGGAGAATTGAACACAGGGCTTCATGCATGCTTAGCAAGTGCTTTACCACTGAGCTGTACCTCCAGCTTCTCTTTAAATTTTAAGACAGGGTCTTACTAAACTACACAGGCTGCTTCTGTTCATAATCCTCCTGCCTCAGCCTCCTGAGCTGCTGAGATTACAGGAGTGCACGGCTGGCTTTGGTATTGTCATTTAATATTAGTAATTTAATATTAGTAATGTTTTGGGGTCTTTGAAGTAGGTTATTTTTGTCTCATAAAACAGTGCACAGTGTTTAAAAATCAAGAATAATATTTTTCTCTTATTTTTCACACTGGTGCTGTGCACAGAATGGATGTCATCAACTAAAGTGGACTTGAAGCACATGATATAACTATAGTTCTTACTTGAATAGTTCTCACATCAGTCATCCTAAAATGATATTATTATGAATATCCTACAATAATATAACTGAAGATGATAAAATATAAATAATTTATGAAAATTATATAACAGCTAAAATAAAGAAGCAAAACAATCTATGACTTTCAGATTTTACCCATTGTCCTCTTCCCATAACTGTTTTTGTTTGCATTTTAATAATGTTACCATTTACTATTTTTGTCACACATTATTTAGAATGTTTTCATTTAATGCTGTCATTCATATTGAGGATATATTTCTGAAAGTTACCATGATGTATGTATGTGTTTGTGTCAGCATGAAAGAGATATTAATAAAAATTTAGTTACTATTTAGTTACCATAATGGGTTAAGAGAGGTGAAGTTGCTTATGTAGAGCCACCAAGATACTTGCTGGAGACACAAAAGCTGTATTTTGGTGCTCTTCTTCTTAATTAATGCCTCTTTATCTTTCACTAGGGTCAACACATTTAGGAATATTAGAGTTATAAAGTTACATTGCTTCTTTTTTTAAGATCATTTGATTTTACATTTACTCTAAAATATGAACAGAATTAAGTGGACAAAGAAAATGTGGTACACACACACCATGGAGTATTTATAATTCAATGATTAAGGAAAAATTATGTGGTTTATAGAAAAGTGGATGAAACTGGAGATAATTATGTTAAGTGAAATATGCTAGACTCAGAAAGATAGGTATCTCATATTTTCTCTTATTATGTGGAGTCTACAAAAAAAAGACATTGAAGTAGACGGGGGAGTATTAGGAAACAGGAAGGGGGTGAGTAGGAGAAGGACGGTTGGTAAGTGTGGGCATGGGGATTAAATGCCATCAAAACATCTTATACATGAAAATGTTGTTGTTGTTGTTGTTGTTAGGTGCCATCGAGTTGGTATCCGACTCATAGCGACCCTCATAGGGTTTTCAATGGCTGACTGTTTCAGGATTGCCTTGGGAGTGGATTGCCAGGCCCTTCTCCCATTTTTGTGGTGCTGGGAATTGAACTCGGGACCTCAGAGACTGCAGCACAGTGCTCTACCAACTGAGCCAAATCCCAGCCCATACATGAAAATACCTTATATGAAAATGTCATAATGAAACTCACTTATTTTGTCCAAATAATACATAGCACTGTGGCGTCTGATCCCGTCAGATCTCGGAAGCTAAGCAGGGTCGGGCCTGGATAGTACCTGGATGGGAGACCGCCTGGGAACACCAGGTGCTGTAGGCTTGGGAGAAGGACCTGGCAACCCCCTCCCAAAAATCAATCTGCCATTGAAAATCCTATGAACAGCAGAGAAGCACTGACAATAGTGTTTTGCCTGGTGTAGATAGCGTTGCTATGAGTCAGATACTGACTGGACGGCACCTAACAACAACAACATACAATTTTAGAAAACTTTTAACTTATAGTTTCTAATCTCTGAATTTCTGACTTTCTATTTCACCATTTTCATAACATTGTTATCTCTTAATATAGAATTTTAGAATTTTTGTTTAATTCCCTTAGCCATTCATTATATTGCCAATGGATATTTGAAATCAATATCATATAAAGAGTACAGTTGTAGTATAAACAATCATATATTCCTAAGGGTTCATGGAGAAGAGTTGTATTATTTAGTCTAGGATATGTACAACTTCAACATTATGAGATGTTAAATTGTTTTCCAAAGTAGTTGAACCAGTTTTCATTACCAATAATGAAATGTAAATGATCACCTCCATATTATCTTACATATAAAATGAGCACCATATTACATAGCTAATTTTCTTGTACATGGTAGGGATTGGATATTTCTAGCAGTATTTATCTTAATAAATATTTTAGAAAATGAATGAGTCAATGGGAGAATGAGTAAGTCAATGAGTTAAGAGTTTCTGACAAGTAGTTTAGGATCTTTTGTTATTCTAACATGAGATAAGTAGCCTGTACTCCTTATTGAGATCATTAATGATTTTTTTTCCCATACTAAGGAGTTGAACCCAGGGCCTTGTGCATATTTTGCAAGTGCTCTACCACTGAGCTCTATTCACAATACCTTTTTAAAACTTTTTTATCTTGAGATAGGGTTTCACTAAGTTACACTGGCTACCTCTGGCCTTGAACTTAGGAATCCTCCTGCCTCTGTCACCCTAGTTGGTGGGATTACAGGAGTGTGCCACTATGCCCTGCTTCATTACTAATTTTTAAATTTTATCATTAATTGATAATAATTGTAAGCCAGGTGCTAGATTGCATGCCTGTAATCCCAGCTGCTCTGGAGGCTGAGACAGGAGGATCAAGAGTTGGAGGCCAGAATCAGCCTGTGTAATTTAGCCAAACCCTGTCCCAAAAAAATAAAAAATAAAAAAGGGGGTGCAGCTCTGTTGTAGAGAACTTCCCTAGCATGTGTGATGGATTGGATTCACACCCACCCAGTAATGCAAAAAAAGAGTTTGAATACATTTATAGGGTATAATGTGATATTTTGACATACACACATATATATTGTCATATGATATAATCCAGCAAATTAGCATGTACATCATCTCACATCCTTTTTGTTGTGAGAATGTTTAAAATCTCTTCTTGCAATTCTGAAATATGACCATATTAATTTATGATTGCCAGCTTTAGTTGTGCTCTTAGAAACGGTTTATAGTTTGATAGTCTGGTTAAATACTTATTAACTCTCTTTAAATTCACTACCCAACTTTCCTCTCTTTCGTAGTATCTGAATAGGTCCCTATTCCACAGTAAATATTGAAGTCAGTGAGTACGAATTCCCTTAGCTGATTCACTTGCCTTTCAAATTCACATTTTATAATACAGTATTTCATTGCATGAATATACTTTGATTTACTTATTAAATATATTAGTAATGGACATAAGTGGTATACATTATGTATTTGCAAAATAATGTAGTATGGACATTGTTCTACAGTCATTATGGTTCACAGGCAACAGTTTAAATAGGTCATATACTAGCAGCTGGATTGCTGGGTAATAGGATATGCACAACTTCATATTATGAGAGATGTCAAATTGTTTCCCAATGTAGTTAAAATAATTTGCATTCCTATTAATGAATTGTGACTGATTACAATCCTTTTCATCTGTGTCAATACTTGGTTCTGTCTCAAACAATTTGTCAATTTACCAATCTGATGAATATGAAAATGATCTCTTCTGTTTTAAGTATTCAAGTCCCTGATTGCTAATGGGATGAAGCATTGTAAATACTATATATAAAATTTAGTCTCCTCTTATCCACAAGAATATTGTCCCAAGACATTGGTGGATGCCTGGAACCGTGCTTAGTATGGAATCCTATATAAATGATATTTTTTTGCCCTATACATAGATATCCATGATATTGCTTAACTGATAAATCAGGCACAGCATGAAACCAAAAATAACAAATACTAATAAAATACAGTAATTAAAAAATAAACCCAATAAAGTTTATGTGGATGTTATCACTCTTAAAATATCTTAACATACAACATATTGACAAACTCAGCATACGATTTTTTTCTTGTTAAATCAAGACCATTCACCTTTTCATTTACAGGAAGCACTTTACTTGTTAGGGGTGTTTTGTGCTTCTATACAAATTTTATGATTTTTTTCTTGTTCCATGTACAATGACATTTGTATTTTGATGAGCATTATATTGGATTTTTAATCATTTGGTCATTCTTTTTTGTTTGTTTGTTTGTTTTTATTGCTTTGTTTTTAAGTTTGTTTGTTTTTGCAGTACTTGGGAGCTAAACCCAGGGCCTGACACATACTTTGCAAATACTCTACCATTGGGCTGCACTCACAGCACATTTTTTATTTTTTGTTTTGCAGGCTGCCTCTGGCCTTGAACTCACAATTCTCCTCGCAAGCCTCCAGAGTCACTGGGATTACAGGTGTGTGCCACCATGCTCTTTAGTTGCATGATCATTGTAATAATAGTTCTTCTAATCGGTGAACATGGGAGCTCTTTCCATTTCAGAGTCTGTTGGGGGGGTGTCTTTTTTTATTTCTTTCCTCAGAGTTTTATAATTTTCATTCTACAAGTCTTTTACTTCTTTGGTTAGATTTATTCTTAGATTTTTGTTTTGTTTTGTTTTTGGAGCTATTGTGAATGGAGTTGCTACCATGATTTCTTTTTTAGCAATATTATTATTGGTGTGTAAAAATGCTGCTGATATTTGCATATTAATTTTGCACTCTGCAATTTTACTGAATTCATTTATCAGCTCTATAAAAGCAGTTGTGAGGAAAAAGAACAAAGGTGGAGGCATCAAACAACCTGACTTAAAATATATATTACAAAGCCATAGCAATTAAAACAGTGTGGTTCTAGCATAAAACCAGATATACAAACCCATGTAACAGAACAGAGTGCCCAGGAATAACCACATGTATTAACAGCCAAATGAATACTGATAAAGGCACCAAAAAGTACATTGGAGAAAAGACAGCCTGCCTAACAGATGGTACTGGGAGAGTTGGACATTCACATGGAGAAGATTAAAGCTGGACCCCTACCTCTAATTACTTATAAAAATCAACTCAAAATGAATAAAGACCTAAGTTTTAAGACTTGAAACTATGAAACTACTAGAAGACAGCATTGAGAAAATACCTCAAAACATTGATAGGCAAAGATTTTTTGGAGGATAAGACCTCAAAGGAACTACAGAAAAAATAAATAAGAGTATACCAAGCTAAGAATCTACTGCACAGCAAAGGAAACAATCAACAGAGTGAAGAGGCAACCTACAGAATAGGAATATTTTCCTAAACTATTCCTCGGACAAATGATTATTGTCCACAATATATAAGAAACTTGTGTAATTCAATAGCAAGTATACAAATAACTCATTTTAAAAATAGGCAAAGGATATAGATACTTACCAACAGAAGAAATTGAAATGAAAAACACATTTATGAAAAAAAGGGCTCAAGAATACAGGACTCAAGCTCACTCTACTAGTTTAACATGCCAATACAAGTTCCTTCTAAAAGTAAAGAGTTCTAATCTTTTGAAAAAAAAATTAACCAAGCAATAAGAAATAACAGTAGTAATAAAGAAGCAATAAAGATCAAAAAAAAAAAAAAAAGGGGGCTCAACATCATTAAATGTCAGGGAAATGAAAATTAAAACCAGAATGAGATAACAACTCATGCTAATTAGAATGGCTATTATAAAAAGACAAAAAGAAAAATAATGAGTGCTCATGAGGCTATAGAGAAAAGGAACCCTTACATTCTGTTGTTGTTAGGTACTCTCAAGTTAGGTCCAACTCATACCAACTGTCATAGGGTTTTTAATGGCTGATTATTTCACAATTGCTTCAGTAGTGGACTGCCAACTCCTTCTCCCATTTTTGTGGTGATGGAGATTGAACCTGGGTCCTCAGAGAGTGCAGAGCAGCACTCTAGCAACTGGGCTAAACCTCAGACCTATATTCTGTTAGTGGAAATATAAATTAGAATAGCCATTATAGGGAACAGTATGGAAGTTCCTCAAAACACTAAAAGTAGATCTACCATAAGATCTGGGTAGGCCACTTTTGTATAGATAACCAAAACAAATCATATTAGCATATCAAAGAGATATCTGCACATCTGTGTTTATTGTGGCACTATTCATAACAACTTGGACATGTAATCAACTTAGATGCTCATCAATAGATGAGTGGATAAAGAAAATGTTGTATACATATAGAATGACATATTATTGGCCATAAAAAGAATGAAATCCTGTCATTTTCAGCAAAATGTGTAATATTGAAAGGCACTATTTTAAGCAAAATATATCAGACACAGAAAGACAGAGACAACATGTTTTTTTCATATATGCATGCTAAAAATGTAGATCTGAATGTAGAATAGTGATTACTAGAGGCTGAGAAGGCAGACAGGTGATAGACAGAGGTTGGATAACAATATTAAAAAAGTCATATAGAAGTAATAAGTTCTAGTGTTCTATAGTACTTTGGGGTCTGTCAGTTTATTGTGCTCTCGAGGCTTGCATGTTGCTGTGATGCTAAAAGCTATGCTACAAATATTTTAGATACCAGCAGGACCACACATGGTGGGCAAGTTTCAGCTGAGCTTCCAGACTAAGACAGACTAGGGAGAGGGACCTGGCAGCCCACTCCCAAAATAATTAGCCATGAAATCCCTATGAATAGCAGAAAAGCACCATCAAATATAGAGCCTGCCAGAAAATGAGCCTGCCAGGTTGAAAATCATTCAGGAAATGACTGGGGAAGAGTTGCTTCATCAGAGTAGACTTGGCCTTAATGGCAGAAATGGAGTGAAGCCCCTGGGACCTCTAGTTGGTGATGTGGCACAATCCAAAATAAGAAGAAACATAGTGGCTGCAACAGTAGATTCAAAGATAAGAAGATAGTGTCCATGGTAGAGTGTTGGGTAGTGTCTTGTTCTGTTGTACATAGAGTCTCTATGAGTTGGACCCTACTGGACAGCACTTAACAACAACATATTTTGTGAATAACTAGAAGAGAAAAGTTTGAAGGCTACAAACACAAGGAAAAGATAATGACATTGAAATATTAATTATCCTGATTTGATTTATGTTAAACACCTGTATTAAAATTTCATGCCATACCCCATAAATATGTACAATTATTACATGTTAATTTAAACATTTTTAGAAAAATGTTTATAAAGTTGAAAATGATACCTTATCCTGGTTTTATTATTAGAAATTGTGTTTTGTTTTTGTTTGTTTATTTCAGACAGTGTCACTGTGTAGCCTAGACTGGCCTGAAATTCAGTAAAATAGACCAGAATTACCTTGAACTCACATTGATCTTCCCACCTCAGCCTCTAGAGTGCACCAGCCTACAGGCATGCACCACCATGCCTGGGTCATTAGATATTATATACATGTACCAAATTATTACACTGTAACCCATAAAATGTAGAATTGAAACAATAATTTAAAAAACAATAAAAAGAAGGAAATGCTTTATGGCTTCACTTTAGCATGTACAAATTGGCATTCTGAACTTTTGGGAAAACATTATGCAAAATAAGGGTTCCCTAAGCATATGCATTGTGGTATTATGCCAGTCAATTTCATAATTAAGATAACTACTAAGTGACTTATGAGTGGATAGCATATATAATAGGAGTACTCTGGACAAAGGATAATTCATGGCCTGGGCATGATGGAAAGGACACTACAAGATTTCATCATTCTTTTCAGACTGACTCACAATTTAAAACTTGTGAATTGTTTATTTCTTGAATCCTCCATTTAACATTTTTTGATAGCCATTGTCTGCAGGCAAGTAAAACCGAAGAAACTATAACCTCAGATAAGGGAGGCTATATGTTATGGTCTAGTTGATTTATCTTCTCCAAGAGTGCTTGTATTTGTTTCTGGCGCTGTTCAGGCCATCCAAGAACTGTTTTTGTTTGTTTGTTTGTTTTTGTGGTTCTTGGGGGTTAAACCAGGGCCTCACACATACTTTGCAAGTGCTGTATCACTGGGCGGCCCTCCTAGCTTGTTTTTAATTTTTTCTTTGGGTGAGGATCTTGCTAAGTAATATAGGTGGTCTTTGATCTTGAACTCAGTATCCTCTTGCCTCAGCTTCCCAAGTTGCTTGGATTACAAACATGTGCCCTTGCACTCAGCCAAGAACCCTTTAAATTAAAATTTTGACCCTATCTATTACACAGTTACTGTGAATTTGAGTTGCTGTTGACAGTGTCTTTCTGTGTATAGCCCATGCTGGCGTGGGCCTTGCACTGACCCTCTGGTCTCAGCCTCCCAAGCACTAGGACTACATTGTTCTACCACCACATCTGTGCTCAGCATGGTCACTGACTCTTTTAAAGGTAGATTTTTAATTATGAATTCTACAGTGAGATTTCTACACTTCTGTTCAAGTACAATGGAAAAGGAAAAAAAGTAGAATTTTTATTTTCCATGGAGAATTTTCTGGTATTAGATAGAAAAGTGACTGAGGAGGAATAATATAATTATAAAAGTAGATGGAGATATAACAATATACAAAAAATGCTGCTTTAAAACCAATATACTGACTATAAACTGCTAACAATACCTATGCTTCACTGTTTAGAAAAATAAAGAAACGTGCAAATAACAAACATATGCTAAATGCTGCCTTATGGTGTCTAGTCCTAACAATGAGACATAAGTACTGAGAAATAGACATATTCAGTCATCCTGTTTTTAATTCTCACAACAAAAGTGTGTGTGTGTGTGTGTGTGTGTGTGTGTGTGTGTGTGTGCTGCAGAAATGCAGGTGTTTGTTAGAGGTCAAAGATAATACTTTAGGAAGTAAAGAAGAAATGTTAAATTGAATTCGAATATGAAAATTCATAAAGGGAATGAAAATAGATAAAACAGTTCATAATGTTTTTATGTAAAATATTACTTTTACAAATGTTTCATTGTTTTAATTAATGAGACTGTGCTTTTCCTGAATTTAATTGTGTCTAATGAGATGAAGTTCATCTATATGTGGGAAAAGTAAATTTTATAAATCATAACAGTCACTTAGTGTGCATTGAATCCATTATAGGCACTGTTTATATTTTGCTAATATCTTTTTATTTCTTCAACTAGCAAAATATAATCATTCTGTAATAAACAAATATGTGAAGAAAGTCAGGAGTTTCCTTCAAAGTAAAAGTACTGATATAAAAAATGATGAGGCAAAAAATGACGAGGCAAAAATAAGTGCTTTGAAAATAAAGTTTTATATAACACGGTCTCTAATTCCTAGGTAGTTGCCTCATAAACCTATCTCTCCACTCACTGATTGATGGCCTCTCTTTCCTCATTTGGTAAATACATATCAATAAAGATCTGAAACAACAAAATGAATAGCAAATGCTACTACTCTTGCACTTAAAATGGTGTGACCTACAGATACAAAGCTCCTTATTGTATTGCATTCCTGATAAGAAAGAAACTGATTAATTTATTACTTCTGCATTTTTCAGAGAAAGACTGCGATAAAATACTTTGAGTACACATACACATATATACTTATTTTCTTTAAGTGTGAATGTCAAAGATTCAAGAAGATATATGGAAATTTTATGTACTCCAAATAATTGGTTTATAAATTGCTGTAGACCACTATTACTTTATACCAGTAAAGATATATTAAAGATAAAAATTAGAGAAAAGACTAAATGTAAAATTTTCCCTTACTGTAGGAAAGAATGAACTTTAAACATAATAACTTGGCTCAACTCTTTAAAGGTAAATCAGCTACTAAAAATAAAATGCTTCATTTCATGAACAATTTCTAAGAGTACAGAGAAAATATAAAAAAATTAAAATAGAAACTGAACTTTCAACACATTTTTCTGATGTTTCAAAAATTTATGAGTAAGAGTAGGTGTTAATTATATTTAATTAAGGCATTATTAGAGTTTTGCCTCACTGGAATTTTTAGGTATTGTTAAAAGTCTATATATATATATATATATATATATATATATATATATATATATATATATATATATATATATA
>VMDO01011958.1:0-64342 GCA_007922755.1 Pedetes capensis | reverse complement strand
CTAAAACTCAACAGCTCTCTCAAACTCTTCTAGTGACCAAGGCCTGCAGTATCTCTGTACTGGCTTTCTGTAGGATTTTCCCTCTTCTGCCATCTACCTTCTTCCTACCCTGGTCACTCTCTTGAACAATTCAGCTGCCTCTTATTGTTATGGCCACCATCACTGTCATTCAGGAGGCAGAGCTGCCCTTCTGCTGCTTTCCTTAGTTGTTATTGACTGTTTGGAAGTTGTCAGTTCTTGTTGTTAGGTGCCGTTGAGTCAGTATCCAACTCATAGCGACCCTACGTGCAAGAGGCAAAACACTTATAGTCAGTGCTGCTCTGCTGCTCATAGGATTTTCAATGGTGGATTGATTTTTGTGAGTGGGTTGCCGGATCCTTCTCCAAAGCCTACAGCATTTGGTGTTCCCAGGTGGTTTCCCATCCAAGTACTAACCAGGTCTGACCGTGCTTAGCTTCGGAGATCTGATGGGATCGGATGCCACAGGGCTATGGCTGCAGACTGTCAGTTCTTATAGCTCTCTAATTAATAGGGCCTGCCTCTTTAAGGCAGGGGTTTACACAGCCCTTTCTCTGCTGCTTTCAGTGACTATTGGAGTGAAACAGGCAACAAGGAAGAGTCTTGCAGGTGCTGGTCTCCTGCCAGTCCCTTCCCAGCTCTGCTTCAGCCATCAGAAGCAAAGTGGTAGAGGCTCCACTCGCTCCACATCAGACTGGGGAAGTGGTCAGGGCTGCCTGCCTGAGAAACCCTGTGACTCTCGGGGGGATGCCTGCTCTGGCCGAATGCCTGCTGCCACTGGTGGGTTGCGATGGGAAACAACACCCCCTCTAGCTGGGCAGTGTGAAGGGGAGGGGAGTGGCTCTGGGGTGCCCACCTGGCCCAGCACCAGTTGCTACCTTTCAATCTACAGCAGGTGGCAGTTCTGCCTCATTGTCAATGCTTTCATCTTCACTGATGCTGCTTTTTCTTTTTTCTTCATGTTACCAGCTCAGCTGCTTCCCAAGGCAGGCAGAAAGACACCCAGAGAGAGGCTTTTTATTGGCTGTTGAACACCATGGGAATGATCATGAGAAGGGGTCTTCTTGCTCTCTCCTCCAGGGACTGAGGCATCTTCTTATATAGGCTGTGAGGGGTATATGCACTAATCACAGTGATTTTGTCATAGAAATACAGGTTTATATTTACACTAGTCACAACACTGTCCCCTCCTTGTTCTTGTCACAGCCATCCCTTTGGCCTGATCACAACAGTCCCTTTTGCTGGGCCACCAGAGGAAAGGCTCCTGCCTCTGGCCTGGGTTGGTCACAGAGTCATCCAGAGTTCAATGAGGCTTTGTGAAAGCCAAAAAGAAAAAGAAAAAATATTCCAAAATGTACAAAAAGTCCAGTGTAGACTGCAAACTGTTTTGGCTGGGGTGCACCTTCAGGATCTGGAGTTGTAGCAAATAGTTGCTGCTCTGTAACTTCCTTCAGATGCCTGTGGAGTGTTCACAATGGCAGGAGCTGGTGTGAGGTGGTTTGGCTGTACATGAATTCTTCTGTTCAAAGCAGCCTGAGCCATAAGGGAGGGCTAATCAGAGAATTAGATCACCCCACCACCAATACCAGTGTTTTCTTACAGAGCAAGAAGCACCAGAAGGAGCATTAGGAGTAAGAATGACAAATCCTTATCATTAACATTACTAGTGATTTGAACAGTGTAGTAACAATACTGCACCCCCAGCTTCCCAAGGAGATGTGGGTCCTCCTAGTTTATCTCACAGTGACAGGAGGCCTAGAGCACTCCCCCTCCAGGAGAGAGAGAGAGCAACTCACCTTTGCTCTGCTTCTGTTCTATCCCCATGACTGGACGGTGCTCATTCACAGGGAGGGCTAATCTCCCCCTCTTGGTCTACTCAGACTCACACAACCTCCTCTGGAAACACCCTCACAGACACACCCTCAAAGGATGCTTTACCAGTCCTCTAGCTGTGTTTTAACCTAGTCAAGCTGTTGCCTAATTTAACCATCTTAGACTCTGGGTTTGTTTTTAAAATTTATTTCATAAATTAGCTTTATTTTATAATATGCCACCTCCTTCCTGTCACTGTAGTTCCTGACACAGGATAAGCAGCAACATAACTATGCTCTCTCTTTCTTTTCACTTTTCTTGGTAAAAAAAAAAGTAGTATTGTTATACTACATTCTATATTTTGCTTTCCTTCCAACCTAAAAGAAAGTTTTATGACATCTCACGCTAAGATGTTAATGATGCCTGAAAACACAATTATTCTTAAGGAAAATGTGATAAGAATGAAGAGCAGGGAGGGGACTTTTGGAATGATGCCATTGAGCAGAGTGTTTATTTCTAAAACACTTCGGCCAGCAGAGTCTATGAAGGTGGGTAAGAGATATATATGTGACATTAAGTGGAAATCCTTACGTGCCTCATCTAGCACATTCTGCCTCCAAAAGACATCCTGCTGCCTCCCCTGCTTTTTCCTGTGTTTTCTTCAAGGATATACCTTACTTTCTGTGAACAATGCTGAATGATCTGGCAAATCAGTAGGGAGAGTCTGACCTGATTCTGAGACCCTCTGTCTCCCACTCTTGCAGCCACTAAAATTCCCCCAGTTCTGCTGAGGACAGTAGGTTAGCTGTGGAAGGCTGGGCACTGTGTCAAGGGTTGGAACACCTGCAAAAAAATAAATCTAATCACCAAACACAGTTGTTCATGCCTCAATCTACCACATCTACCAGGGAAATCAGATCTGGCAGCTCAAATCCCCGAGACTAGTACATTGTGTACTTTCCACCTTCACACAAATTCCACTCTTGCAGAAGCAGGGAGGGAGAGAGAGAGTGAGAGAGACAGAGAGTGGGGAATGAAAAGATGGACAGACGAGAAAAATAGCAAAGGAGAAAGTCAGGTAGAAGTGGTCTGGGATAAGAGACTAGACAGCATCTAAGTCTCCCTTTATCCCACCCTTCGGATATCTTGACAAGCAATTAAATGGATTAGGAACTTTAAGAATATTGTATGCCTACCTCAACTGCGCTGGAAGTCACCTTCAGGAGGAACCTGCCTTGTTGTTGCCTGCCTCATTGGTTCTGAAATGCGGGAATTAACACAGGTAGAAATGTGGCTGGCATATGTTATCAGTTCCCCTTCTCCCAGTAGACGTTAGAAGAGATGAGACTTTGCTGGAATGCACACTTTGTGAAATAAAGTATACCTTGGAAAGGATACTTTTTTAATTCTCACATTGCTGTCTCTGGGCTGTTGCCAAGATCTGGCATGCTAATTCTCTCTATAAAGTAAGCCCCAGACCTGGGCTGCCATTCACAGACCTGGCTAAGAGGAGTCGCCAGCAGGACCAAGAGGAACTGAAGCTCCCAGAAACAACCAATAGATGCAGACTCAGGCTGGGAGTTGGGAGTTAGCTGGCTTGGGAATATTTCAAAGTCAATCAAAAAAGTCAAAGAACAATCTGACTGGATTTGCAGAGACACTGAGGCAAAATTCCAAAGAGAAAGGCTTGCTCTTCAGGCATTGGAGAGCATTACACGTCCAACCAGCTTTGTCTTCAGAAGGCTTACTCTGTCAGTTCCAGAAATCACCTGTGGTATTGGCCCCAGCCCCTGGCTTCTCCCTGGGCTCTGAGTCTGGCTGGACACGCATGCATTTATCCTCTTGCCCTCCTGTAGAGCTGGTGGCATTTTTATGGGAAGGCAGATTTCACATTCCAGTCTGACCAGGACCTCTGAGGAGGGGCCACTGTATCTTCCAAATCTGAAAGGAAACGGAATTTCAGTGGCAGGTACCAGAGTTGCACTTTTCTTCAAATTCACATGCCTCCTCCTCTGGGGATGGAGATGCTGGATCAGAGCTGTAATTCATGTGAGATAAGTACAGCATTCCCACGGAGTTTCCCCAATTTCAATCTGGAAAAATTAATTAAATTAATTAATTAATTAATTTTTGTGATACTGAGGGTTGAACCCAGGGCCTCACACAAGCTTTGCAAGTTCTCTACCACTGAGCTGCACTCTCAGCCCATTTTTTACTTTTTATTTTGAGACAAGGTCTTGCTAAGTTACACAGGCCGCCTCTGGCTTCCATCTTACAATCTTCCTGCTTCTACCTCCCGAGTTGCTGGGGTTGCAAGCACACATCACTGCACTTGGAGAAAAATTATATTTTAATGCAATAGTGTGAAAAGTCAAAACATAATGCCTCCCTAAATCCATGAGAACCAATTATCTACATTTCCAGTAAGGACAGGCTGAGTGTCACTGACTTCTTTTGCTGTGGGCTTCATTGTAACTCAGCTGGGCACTGACCCTGTCACCACCCTCTGAGTGTCCTCCTTCCATGTCCCTCCTCACCAAAGCAGAAGAATTTCTAATAATGTAGCAGTTAAGTCAAGGCTGGAGGCAAGAGCTTGGGTTCCAAGATCAATTGTACTAACTAAACCTGGTGCCCAGAGCAACCTCCTAATTAACTGAGCATCCCTCCTCTATCTCATACTACCTGCATGGCTCGGGGTTGGCTGTCAAAGGGGCTCGTCAATCACAAATGTTCTGAGCCGACCATGGCAGAAGTTGTAAGGTCATTATTTAAGGAGATTTCTCAGGTGTCTCAGGTAGCACAGCTGCTTCTTTTGGGGGGCACTTTGGGGATCATGGGCAAGACCCACTGTGCAGATTTTGACTCTTCATCTCATTCTCTGGGACAGGGACTTGCATCTCTGATGTAGGACATTTCACTGAGCCTAGTGAATCCCTGTCTTTCCTTATACTTTCCATGGGGCTCTGCCTGTTAAGGCCCAGTTCGCTTCTGTCAGCAACCTTTCCTTTTGGTATAGGATCTGAACCACTCTCACTTTACAGTGTAAATTGGGATTAATCTGCAAGCACCCCTGGGCAAGAGTATTAGTTTAAGGCTTTGATCTCCGCCAATAGTAATAGTGAAACTACAGGTATTAGCCAAAAAGCACAGGAGGGAAAAATGGTTGTCTTCCCACCAGTATGTTATTCTGATTAACTGATTTTTGTTTTTAGAGGAGAGTTACAGTGTCACCTGTGAATTTGTAGGTTTTCTTCAATGCTATAAACCAAGAAATACTTTTAGCAGGGAATATATATATATGGGCTGGGATTTAGCTCAGCTGGTAGAGCGACACTCTGCAGTCTCTGAGGTCCTGAGTTTGATTCCCAGCACCACAAAAATCGGAAAAGGATGTGGCAATCCACTCCGGAGGCGATCCCGAAACAACCAGCCATTGAAAAGCATATGAGGGTTGCTATGAGTCAGAAATGACTAGACAACACCTAACAACAACAACAAATATTATTGTTATTGTTGTTGTTAGGTGCCGTCCAGTCAGGATGCGACTCATAGCGACCCTACATACAACAGGCGAAACACTATTGTCAGTGCTTCTCTGCTGTTCATAGGGTTTTCAATGTCAGATTGATTATTGGGAATGGTTTGCCAGGTCCTTCTCCCAAGCCTGCAGTATCTGGTGTTTCCAGGCGGTCTCCCATCCAAGTACTAACCAGGCCCGACCCTGCTCAGCTTCTGAGATCTGACGGGATCAGATGCCACAGGGCTATGGCTGCAGGCTATATATTTGTACACATCCATATTTATTAGGTGCCATTGAGTTGAGTGTGACTCATGGTGACCCTATGCAAAACAGATGAAACACTCTCCAACACTGTGCCATGCACATGATTTTTTTTCTATGCTTAAGCCCATTATTACAGACACTTTGTCAATCCATCTAGTTGAGCGTCTTCCTTTTTTTCTTTGACCCGCCACTCTCCCAGACATGATGTTCTTCTCCAGAGATTGGTCCCTCCTGACAACATGTCCAACACTTCTAAGATGCTGTCTAGCCATCCTTACTTCCAGGGAGCACTCTGGTTGCACTTCTAGGATGGATCTGTTTATTTTTTTGGCAGTCCATGGCATATTCAATATTTGCATATATATATGGACTGTGGTTTAGCTCAGTTTGTAGAGGTGCTGCTTCACACTCTCTGAGGCCCTGGTTCAATACGCAGCATTGAGAAAACAGAAGAAGGGCTTGGCAACCCACTCCTGAAACAATCAGCCATCAAAAACCCTATGAATAGCAGAGAAGCAGTGACATGGCACTGGGGATGGCATAATGTCAGGGAGTGTTTCTTTCTGTAGTACATAGTGTCACTATAAGTCAGACCAGATTCAACAGCACTTAACAACACTACCATGTATGTGTGTGTGTGTGTGAATCTATCTATCTATCTATCTATCTATCTATCTATCTCTATCTATCTATCTATCTATATGTATATATATATAGAGAGAGAGAATATTCTTGCTGTGGTTGATAACACTAAGGGAATGTGATGTGTTTTGCAAATTATGAATTATTTCACAGGTTCCTCTCAGTCTTTGGAATAATCCTATGAAGCAGGAAATATTCATCCTATTGTATTAATGTGAAAACTGACATTTTACAGCTGATATTCAAATGAGAGAATTGATACTCAAACCCAAGAAATATAACTCCACATTCAGGGCTTGTTATGGTTTGGATATGAAGTATCCCACAAAAGGTTCATGTGTTGAAGAATTGGCTCCCAGCTAGTGGTGCTATTGAGAGGCCATGGGTTTGTGAGGGCTCTGTCTTAATTGATGGATTAATCCATTGATTGATTCATAATTTGATGACATTTTTGGCAGGTGATGGACACTTCGAGATGGGGCCTTGTTGGAGGAAGTAAGTCGGTGGGGGTGCATACCATGGAAGGATATATCCCTGGTGCCTCCTTATCTTTGCTTCTTGGCTGCTATAAAGTGAGCAGCCTCCAGTCGCACGTTTCCACCTCTACGAAGTCTCTGCCTCACCACAGACCTAGCAATGGAGCAATGAAATCTCTGAAACCATGAGCCAAAATAAATCACTACTTTAAGCTTTTTTTTCTCTCAGGTATTTTTTCACAGCAAGGAAAAGTTGACTAACACAGGGTTCTTTAAAAAATTCAGGCTTCTTTAAAATCACTTTGATATATCTGAATTCTCTTATCCCCACGATGCCCTAGCTCAATCCAGAAAGCTATTAGATTTGACTCCTTTTCTAAATAGAAGCCCATTGAGATGTTGTTGTTGTTGTTGTTAGGTGCCCTCGAGTTGGTATCCGACTCATAGCGACCCTCATAGGGTTTTCAATGGCTGACTGTTTCGGGATTGCATTGGGAGTGGATTGCCAGGCCCTTCTCCCATTTTTGCGGTGCTGGGAATTGAACTCCGGGCCTCAGAGACTGCAGCGTAGTGCTCTACCCACTGAGCTAAATCCCAGCCCGCCCATTGAGATAGGAATGGTTAAATAATACCCTGTATCAAATGTGGTTTACCCATGAGCCTTCAACTTTACTCTGCAGATTGGAAATATTTGCATAGGTTCCTTTCCTCTGGCAATACTGGAACGTGGTATTTTTGTTCGAAAATAGCATGTCATACTCAGGAGAGTGAGTCTGATGAGAATTTGCCCTTCAGGTACTTTTCTGTTTTCAACTTCTGAGTCTGCTGAGGCTAGCCCTTGGGCCTTTGTAAATTCCCACAAAGCTGGAACTTCTCTGCATTCTTGCCTGGACAGCAGTAATGGCACAGTGTGTGCTCAGCAAAAGTTAGAACTAAAAGAAAAAAGCCTGGTAGACTTGGTTAGTATAAGATTAACCGTCATATTTTGGGAGAGGTTGATTTTCCCTGAAACATGTACCTGATATGCACTAGTTAAACTGACTTCTTATGGGACTGTTTTCCTTCCTTATCTACAGGGATACATACATTCTTCAGTCTCACAGTGGATCCTTGAAGCCATGGGCAGATACAATAACCTCTGACTTTACTATGTCTTTTTCCTATGTCTATGATAAAGTTTAATTTATAAATTAGACATGTTGTTGTTAGCTGCCACTGAGGCAGGTCTGACTCATAGCAACCCTCATAGGGTTTTTCAGTGGCTGATAGTTTCAGCATTGCTTTGGGAGTGGGATGCCATGTCCTTCATTTGTTTTTGTGGTGCTGGAGATCAAATCTGGGTCTTCAGAGAGTGTAGCATGACACTTTACCAACTGAGCTAAACCCTGGCCCCAAATTAGACATAGTAAGAGATTAATAATGTTGTTGTTATTAGGTGCCATCAAGTCAGTCCTACTTACAACAACCCTATGTATAACAGATCAAAACACTTTCTGATTTTGTGCCACATACATATTTTATTTATGTTTAAGCCCATTGTTGCAGACACTATGTCAATCCATCTGGTGGAGAGTTTCCCTTTTTTTCTTTTCTTTTTTTTTTTTTTTGCTGACCTGCCACTCTCCCAAAAATCATGTCTTTTTCCAGGGATTGCTTGGACTGCATGTCCAAAATATGTAAGATGCAGTGCAGCCATCCTTGCTTCCAAGGAGCACTCTGGTTGCACTTCTTCTAGGACAGGTTTGTTGGTTCTTTTGGCAGCCCATGGTATATTCAATAGACATCTCCAGCACCACAATTCAAAAGCATCACTTCTTTTTCTGTCTTACTTGTTCAATGTCCAGCTTTCACAACCATATGATGTGACTGAAAACACTATGGCATGAGTCAGGCGCACGTTTGTCTTCAGTATGGCATCTTTACTTTTCAATACTCTAAAGAGATCTTTTGCCACAGCTTTTCCCAAAGCAATGCACCTGTTGATTTCTTTACTGCTGCTTCCTTGGGTGTTGATTATAGAGCCAAGCAAAGCAAAATCATGGACAATCTCAATTTTTTCTCCATTTATTGTGAAGTTGCATACTGCCCCGGTTGTAAGATTTTTGTTTTGTTGATGTTCAGTTGCAATCCATACTGAAGGCTATGATCTTTGATCTTCATCAGTAAATGTTTTAAATCTTCTCCATTGTTAGCAAGCGGAGTTGTGTCATCTGCATAATGCAGGTTGTTAATGAGTTTTTCTCCAATCCTGATGCTGCATTCTCCTTCATAAAGTCCAGCTTCTCAGACTATTTGCTCAGCATAGAAATTGAAGAGGAATGGTGAAAATATACAAGTCTGATGCACACCTTTCTCAAGTTTAAACCAGGCAGTGTTTTCTTATTCTATTCAAACAACTTGCCTCCTGGTTCACATACAGATTCCTCATGAGTACAATTAGGTGCTCTGGTATTCCCATTTTCTGAAGTGTTATCTATAATTTGTTATGATCCACACAGTCAAATGTCTTTGAATAGTCAATAAAACACAGATAGACATCTTTCTGATATTCTCTGCTTTCAGCTAATATCCACTGACATCAGCAATGATGTACCTGGTTCCCTGCCCTCTTTTGAAACTGGTTTGATTTTCTGGTAATTCCCTGTCTATATACTGTTGCAGTCACTTTTGAATGATCTTTAGTAAATTTTGCTTGCGTGTGATATTAATGATATTGTTTGATAGTTTCCACATTCAGTTGGATCTCTTTTTTAGGGAATAGGCACAAATATGGATCTCTTCCAGTCAGTTGGCCAGGTAGCTATTTTCCAAATCTGTTGGCATAAACATGTTAACACCTCCAATGTTGCATCTGTTTGTTGAAACATCTCAATTGGTATCCCATCAATTCCTGCAGCCTTGTGTTTCACCAGTTTTTCAAGGCAGCTTCCACTTCATCCTTCAATACCATTGGCTCCTCTTCATGTGCAACCTCTTGGTAGAGTGCTGCTCTGAACTTTCTAAGGACCCAGGTTCAATCCCCAACACCACTAAAACAATTCTGAAAATCCAATTTCCAGCGTACATTACAACAACAAGAGATTAATAATAGTGATTAATAATAAAGCCAAATGATTATAACAATGTATTATAATAAAAGTTATGTAAATATAGTCTTGCCTGCAGCCATACCACTGTGGCATCCAATCCCATCAAATGTTGGAAGCTAAGCAGGGTCAGGCCTGGTTACTACTTGGATAGGAGACCTCCTGGGAAAACCAGGTGCTGTAGGTTTGGGAGAAGAAGCCAGCAACCCAGTCCCAAAAAACAATCAGCCATTGAAAACCCTGTGTATAGCAGAGGAGCACTAACAATTGTGTTTCATCTGTTGTACATAGGGTTGTTATGAGTTGGATACCAACTCGATGGCACCTAACAACAACAAATATGGTCTCTCTAAATAAATAAATAAATAAATAAATAAATAAATAAATAAATTCTTGTACTTTCACCACTTCCCTGAAAGGAAACCCTTTATAGTTTCTCTGTGGCACATGAGAATTGCCAGCATCATTACTCTTATTCTTTAGGTGGCTCGAACACAAGCATTGTGACACTGTGACAGTCCATCTAACAACTGAAACAGCTGCTGACTAACAGGCAGGAAGTTTGTCCAGCATGGATGTAAAACAACAAAGAGAGGGTCCAGTTCCCTGCTAGGAGGGCATTAGACTTCATCATCCGACCCAGAACAGCATGCAATTCCATCCTTGGGATTTGTTTATTTCTGGAATTTTCATTCAATATTTTCAAATGGCAGTTGACTGTGGGCAATTGAAATGGAGGAACTGAATAAGGTGAAACTGTTGTCTACTACAGTAACTACTAAGTCCAACTTATTGGCTAAATATGCCATCTTGGAAAGATTACTTGCTAGGTTTGGTTTACTTGTGATTTAAAGAAGTCGGTCTCTTTTACCATCTTCCCTTTTAAGACATTAAATGCTTAACCCAGAATCAAGCCCCAAACCAAATATTCTTCTAAAGGTGTTCTGATATTAGCCAGAGTAGTAAAAGTAAGACCAAATTACAAGTTTCTGAAAAAATAAGACCAGTAGAATTGAACAGAAAATACTGTGAAGAAACAGAGGGGAAGATTGCTCAGAAATATACTAGCAGAGGGAAGGCTGTGGAAACAATGGCATTGCCCTTCTTTATTTGTGATGTCTGTTCACCAAGGAAGGAAAAGGTTTGTGCCCTTCCTGCAACATGCATGTGTTCATCTTCTTTGGAAATTTATGCTAGGACAGAGTAGGAAAATTAAAATCAGGCAAAAAGAACAAAACAACAAGACATTCAAGGTTTGAATCCTCTGATTCTACAGTAGATGGAGACACTGTACCTTTTACATGCCTTGAAAAATAATTTCTTCATTTTTTAAAATTATATTATCCATTTTTCTTTCATAATCCTTTTTGTAGTTGTAGAGTTTACCCTCATTCTCTCTCTCTCCCTCTTTGTGTCTCTTTCTGTCTCTCTCTATATGTATGTACACACATACATATATATGGTTAATTAGTGAATGATTTTTTCAATATTTAAACACATACTTATAAGGCAGAAGGATATTTTTAGAGCTACATATCAGAATAATTAAAGATAATAGAAAACAAGCTTTTACTGCATTTTTCCATATTTATTGGTTGTCTTGAGTTCTATTTAAATCATAATGGCACGTAGGGCTCTTGGATTGTGTTGTCTTTTCATTACATAAAAGAAATGAAGGAAGTCCTCTTTTTGTATTATTTAAAAGTATGTTAATTGTCCACTCCAGATCGATGATCTGAGCTACTGCGTTTTGAGCATATGTGTGCATGTGTCCGTGTGGACACACCCACAAGCACAACACAATCTCATTACTAGCAGTCATCTCAACTGTTTTAGTTACTTTTTTCACTGCTGTCCCACAGTGCCTGACAGGAACAGCTTCATGGAGGAAGAGTTTATTTTGGCTTATGATTTCAGAGGTGTCAGACCATCATAAGAAGGGTATGGCAGAGGTTGTTCTTTATTTCTTGGTGGACAGGAGGCAGAAAGAGGAGGAATGCAGGAAGAGGCTAGAGATATAGCCTGAAAACATGCCCCCAGTGACCAACTTCCTCCCATTAGGCCCACCTCCTACCTTACACCACCTCCTAATAACACCATCGTATATGACTCCATCAAGAGATTACTATTCCTTAGGTTGGAGCCCTCATGATATAATTGTCTCAGAAATGCCAGACAAGCCCAGGGATGTGCTTTACTACCCCCCTAGATGGTTCTCAATCCAATCAAGTTGACAATTAAAAATAACCGCCATATTGACTTATTTCATGGACATGATTTCCTTCCTAATATTTTGTTTGGTTTGGAGATCTACCATTGCTCTTACCACTCTTTGCCTCTATTTCGGAGTTGTCTTACCTTCAGACTTTATTCTCCCCATTTTCTGCTGGGAATAATAAGAGCTTCACTGGCTCAGATTTTTCCCCATCTTCCCTTTAGCTGCCTGAAGGATGGAGTGGATCCAGTAGGTTTATTTAGCTTGAGACATTACTATTCCCATCACCATATGAGCTGTGCTTCTTGGGAAAGTCTCTGAATGGTAAGAGGAAGCATTAAAGTGACATCCATACTCAACATATACTTTGTTTAAAACTTGCTTATAACACTTGCACAGTTTTTACCTATTGTCTTAAAATATTTAGTGCATTTCTTGAAAAATAAAGATTGTTTATGTAGCCTTGAATCTCTATCTTCTCAATGAAAGACCTTCTTCGTATTATTAGTGAGAGGAGAAAAAGATTCTCTCAAATTTTCTAAAGATCTTTCACTATTTCTATCTTTGAGTCTTTGCTATTACTTGTTTCTTTTCTTTCTTTCTTTTTTTTTTTCCAGACAGGAAGGCATTGCTTATATAAGAAATAATGATTTTGCTCAAAAGAATTTTCCTAGAAACCTGGAAATAGGTTCTTTCATTTAATAAGGTGAATCATATTTTAGCCTCAGGATAGGAACTAAATGAAACTTCTCTACCTTCTCTCTCCCCCTCCTTTTTGCCTCCTTCCTCTACTGCCTTCTTCCTTAGTCTTAATGGTTATAAATTATTTCTCTGGTTTATTTCTTATCTTCCTCTTTTTCATGTAATAATTGGTGTCTCCAAACTACCACCTGTGAGAGGGAAATAACCTTTATAGAGACAATAGAAAAAAAAATCACAAACAATGATTTCAAGGCATTTTATATCCAACCAGACCACAGAACTTCCAGCTCACTTACCCTTTTTCTATTTCCCCATGAGACTTGAGCAGGTCTCCAAAAAGAGCTTATATGTGGGTCAGCATGATTGAATCCTCCCTTTGATGATTTCCTTGATGATGCCATCACTGTAACACATCCTGTCACCTTTCCAGGTGGTGAAATTTTAACAAAATTTCTGTTAAGATTGAAGACATCTAGGCTTAACCATATCAACAGTGCAACTGACATTTGAGTCGCATCAATTTCTTTAACATCCAGAGTTACTGGTGAGGTTATTGAGATGGTTATGTTGGAAAGATATAAAGCAATAGCTTTAAATATGGTTTCTCTAAGATTTAAACAGAAAAAAAATGTAGCATGGTAATTCTCAAATGAGCCTTTTAAGCCAATATAATCAGTGGTATGCTGGAGCTGGCTCATTGCAGCTAGCAAGAGTTCCTTATTACATTTTCAGGAATTTTGAGAGCTGGCTGTGAAATACAGATACTATTAAAAGTTAAATCAGAGAAACTTACAGTGAAATAAATTATATCAAGAATAGTAATAAAATCAAGCTCATTATTCCCTAATTATTTTACTACATTTTACTATTATCTGTGTTTCTGAGGTTATTTTAAATGATTGTTTATGTAAAGAGAAAATACTATGTAATAACACTATGTCACACTTCTTCCCAATTTTGTGTTGTAGGTTGAAATTGAACATTGTGGGTCTATTTGCCACACAAATTTGGCAAATGTTACAATCAGAGTCCCCTCACCCCTGATTGTTATTAATCACCAGCCAGACCACAGAAATTTCAGCTCACTTACCCCTTTTTCTACCTCCCCAGGAGATCTGAGGCATACAGTAGGTCATCAGAAGGAACTTAGATGTGGAACGCCATGATTGATTCCTCCCCTTGACAATTTTGTTGCTGTTGATGCCATCACTGTAACATGTTATGTCACCTCTGCAGATGGTAAAATTCTTAACCCCTGTTAAGATGCAAGACATCTAGGCTTTACACTAACAATGCAATTATCTGAGTAGCATCAATTTCTTTAACATCCAACATTACCAGCACATCTTTGTATATAATTATTCCTATTTTACTCATGAGGAATCAGATTCCACAAGAAATCTTGCAAGCGTGGAAAATTCAAGGCTTGGCCATCATTGACCACAGAATAACTAAAGCAGAATGAACATTTGTTTGGGTTACTTTGTTAACAGTTAATTATTAGGGGGAAAAGAAATCCCTTTATTACTCTTACTCTGTCCTTTCTCCTCCTTACCAGAACCTCTGAAAATGTCACTCCTCTATCATTATCTTCTGTCAGATACTGGATTATATTTGGGGATCTTCTGCTTACAAATGTCACACTCCATCAAAGAACCATAGTGTCTCAAGTTACATCGCACTTAGAAATTCACAATTTAACTTCCACTCAGGTGTGGCTCTGATTTCAGATACAAATGCCTCAGGCCATGATGAGAAATTTGGGCACATTGAAGCTTGTGTGAGTACAGAATGGACATGGTGAAACAGGAAGTTGAGTCAAACACAAAGTACATGTCACACCTGTGTACATGCAAGTCCATGTGTACTGAGGAAGTGTTCATGACACACTCTACCTCTTTACACTTGGAAAGAGTGAATACTGGCTTGGACAATTTTCTTTAGTAATAGTAACAAAGGCATCCTTTGAAAGGACATTTTAGTGTACTTGCTGAGAGTCCTGTAGAAGACTCCCAAATCCCTCAATAATAATAATTATTATAATCACTATTCACAATTTTGTTATAATCACCAGTGTCTTTTTTTGCATTTGTAGGGTATCTTCTGTGTTTTAAAATATTTTTAAAAGGCCAAGTTGGAACCTTGGGATTTATAAGACTGTAAATTCTGTAGACAGGCACACACATGTAATCCCAGAGACTTGGGAGGCAGAGGCAGGAGGATCACAAGTTCGAGACCAGAGGCAGTCTGAGTAATTTAGTGAGACCCTGTCTCAAAAAAAGTAAAAAAATGGGCTGGGGTTACAGGTCAGTGGTACAGCATTTAGAAAACCTGCAAGCATGAGGCCCTGGGTTCAGACCCCATTACCACACACAAAAAAATTTATATAATATTATATTTGAACTAGATAATGCTTTTTTAAGAAGTCTGGTTTTATCAGTGGATACACTTAGACATGGGGAGGGTACTCCAGCCAGGATTGCACCGATAACTGGGTTGATAGAAACTTGATGTTTGTTTGTGTGTTTATTCAGTACTGGGGGGTTTAACCCAGGGCCCTGCACATGCTAGGCAAGCACACCACCACTGAGTCACATCCCTATTCCCTTTTATATTTTCTATTTTGAGACAAGTCTTACTAAATTGCTCTGGCAGCCTCTAGTCTTGAACTCACGATACCCCTTCTTCAGCTTTCTGGAATTACAGGTGTGTGCCATGGTACTATCTGGAAACATCCTTCCTTCCTTCTTTTCTTTCTTTCTCTTCTTTCTTTCTTTCTTTCTTTCTTTCTTTCTTTCTTTCTTTCTTTTCTGTGCTTAGGTTGAAATCTAGGGCCTTGCACATGCTAGGCAAATGCTCTGCTCCTGAACTACATCCCCAGCCCTTAAAACAGACAACATCCCCAGCAGAGAATAGAATTCATGTTGGTTTATCCAATAGTTACTCTATGCCAAATACTGTGCTAGGTCCTTCTACATACACTATCTTATTTGGGTCCTAATAGTATTATTAATAAATAAGTATTATTTCGTATAGTTTATAGATGAGGAAACTAGTATAAAATAAGTAAGAGATTTTCTCCCAATATTCTGTAGGAAGTTGGTTAGAGACCCATAGCTGAAGCCCAATTCTGCCTGACATCAGTAGAGACTATCTGTAGTATTTACTTTGACCTAATAGGTTCAATGGGCTGGGATTTAGATCAGTTGGTAAAGCACTGCACTGCAGTGTCTGAGGTCCCGAGTTCAATTCCCAGCACTACAAAAATGGGAAAAGGACCTGGCAATCCACTCCCAAGGCAATCCCGAAACAGTCAGCCATTGAAAACTCTATCAGGGTCACTATGAGTCAGATACCGACTCGATGGCACCTAACAACAACAACAAATAGGTTCAACAATAAATGAGTCTCACTTTTGTAAAGTTAGTTCCATTAGTGGGAAAATGCACCCAAACAGTGCCTACCGTCAACAGCGTTTAATATGTTTCTGTCATTCTAATGAAGTGCTTCTGGAAATTTTCCTCCAGTGAAGGATTTGGGAACTTAGTACCACAAGGAAAAAAGAAAAGCAGGGGATATATCAAATGATCCCAGTTCTTTGCCCTCAAACTCTGATGTTTAGTCAACAATAGATCTGGGTCATGGGGAAGTGATCTAAAAAATACAGTCTCAAAACTTCATTCAGTTGGGTGGAATTAAAAATGCAAACAGCAGTGTGACTCTATATGACATTTAGTGTTTCATTTTCTACTCCATGGATTGCTGCATCGCCAGAGAACTCTGAAGGCAATTTTCTATGGAAGTACAAGCCAAATACTTTGAGGATGGGAATCAAAAAATACCTCCCCTTTAGCCCATAGGACCGAAATGTGTTGGTTTCTCTAAAAGATAGAACTTTAAAGACAAGCACAAATCAGAGGACGCTATGGACCCAGATCATTCATTACTGTATAGTCCTCAGCTCTAAGTTGTCTTGGAGAGGAATGTTCATAATTCTAAATTTTGGACTTGTACCATAAGAAAACGTGAAGCTGTACCACTGTGGCATCTAATCCTGTCAGATCTCAGAAGTTAAACAGAGTTGGGCCTGGTTAGTACTTGGATGGGAGACTGCCTAGGAACACCAGGTACTGTAGGCTTGGGAGAAGGACCTGACAACCCACTCCTAAAAAACAATTTGCCATTGAAAACCCCGTGAAGAGCAGAGAAGCACTAATAATACTGTTTCGCCTGTTGCACATAGGGTGGCTGTAAGTTGTACACTGACTTGACGGCACATAACAGCAACAACAGCCATGGGAAGGGAATCTTTTTTATTATTTAAAGTAGCTGTTTTAGAAGTTAGAAGTGGAGTGAGTATCATTATAGTATGGTGGGCTTGAGAATAGCAGCTTAGGTATTTTCCAGCTTTGCATATTTTTGATAATCCTATGTGTATTCCTATGTATTTTGAGGGATCATACAAACTTCTGAATTTTTTCATGAGAAGTCAAATCGTCCCAACACCACTTCATTTTTCTACTAGGAATCAGCATAGTCATGTTCTGCTGATCATTGCCGTGCAACTGCTTACTCCAAAACTTGGCAGCATAAAAGAGTCATTCAATTCTGCTCATGACTTTGTGGATTGGGAATTCCAGAAGGGCTTAACTAGGTCCTTTCCTCATGGGGTGTCCTGTGAAGTGGCAGTCAGATGTTACTTGGGGCTAGTGCCAGCTGATGCCTTGATGGGGCTGGACATACATGGTCAGTCCCATGGCAGGCATTAAGGCTCCTATCTGGGAGCTCAGCTGGGGCTGTTGAACAGAGTAGTCAAATGCCACTTCACCAGCATGACAACCTAAGCATAGCCAGGCATCTGCCTTAATGCCTGGCTCCTCCCAGAGTCCATGTTGCAAGAGAACCAGGTGGATACCGCACGGTCATTTGTAACCTGGCTTCAGGAATCATGCCTCATCACTTCTTTTGTAGCCTATTGGCCAGTTACAAAACCAACCAGATTCAAGAGGAATGGAGGAGTGTTGTAAGAGTGTTGAAAGAGTGTCTTTCTCTCATCATCATCTTCTATTTTCTTTCTCTTGATGTACTGGAGGAGGTTGAACCCAAGGCCTTGTGCATGCTCAGCAAGTGCTATACAACTGAGCTGCATTCTCGGGCCCACCACTCCAATCCTTAAAAGGTTTTTCTTATTTTTCATTTTGAGACAAGGTCTCACTAAGTTGCTTAGGTTGCGTCTGGCCTTGAACTCATGATCCTACTGCCTCAGCCTCCAAAGTGGCTGGAATTATAAGCAGGCATCATGCCATGAGGTTGCTAACTATCTAACATCTTCTTCATAAGAACAGTGTCAAAGAATTTGAAGAAATCTCAAAATGTATTTATAGTCGTGACAGCTATGTCTCTTTGCTACTGCTGCACAGCAAACCAGAAAATATAAAATAAAAATCATCTGTCTATCTCACCATCCTACAGTAGGAAATTTAGGTTGGGCTCAAAAGCCTGTGGGCTTTTCTAGGCTTCCTCCTGTATCTGTGGTCAATTTTGCTGATTCGTCTTGGTCTGTGTGGGACCTCAGTTTGGGCAGACATGGCTCAGGTGTGTGTGGTCTTCTACCACACAGGTTATTCATAGCCTGTTCCAGTGTGGGATAGATGGTCTAAGAGAACATGGAGACATGGATGGCCTCTTGAGGCCCAGCCTTAAAATTGGCACTTCATTATTTCTGTGAGCCAAAGCAAGTGGCCAGACTAGGCCAGATTCCAGGTCTGGGAAAATAGAGTTCATCCCTTCTTGGAAATTGCTGTATTGTCACTTTGTACAAGGTTAGGAAGGGGGACAATTGCAGTCTATTAAAAAATAGCCTATTATAACAGTTAATTCTAAACTGGGATCCGTGCTACCTGACTGCAATCCCAGCAACTTGACAGGCTGAGGTGAATTTGAGGCCAGAGGCAGGCTGTGCAACTTAGCAAGACTCTGTCTCAAAATAAAAAATAAAAAAGGGGCTGTAGGTGCAACTCAATAGTAGAGCATTGGCCTAGCATGTGTGAGAGCCTAGGTTGAAGCCTCTAGTAAATCAAAGTAGTAGTAATAATAATAATAATAATAATAATAATAATCTCTTATAGTATTTATGGGCTGGGGTTTAGCTCAGTTGGTGAAGTTCTGCTTTGTGCTCTGAGGGCCTGGATTCAATCCCCAGTACTGCAGAAATGGAAGAAGGATGTGGCAGCTCACTCCCAAAACAATCCTAAAACAATCAACCATCTCAAAAACCCTATAGATAGCAGAAAAGCGCTGACATAGTGCTGGGCATAGCACAGTGTCCAGTAGTGTTTTGTTCTGTTGTACATAGGGTCGCTATGAGTCAGACCAAACTTAACAGCAACTAACAACAACAACAACAAATATAGTGTTTACTTTTTGCTAGAAACAATTTTAAGCATTTTGGATTTATAGTTCATTTGCTCTTTGAAACAACCTTAAATGTAGTTACTATCATTATGCATATTTTATAGAAGAGAAAACAAGCAGAGAGCACATTGACTTGCTTAAAGTCACACAGGTCTTCAATGAACTCTGCGATATTCATATTCAGGCAATCTGGTTCCAGAGACTGTGTTTGCAACTACTAAATTATTCTGTTAAGATGTTTTATTTTATAGGAATGACAAATGACAGCTAATTGTGGAGTGCTAATTTTTACATGTGAACTAAGGGTCAAGCGCCACCAACATGCCACTTTTTGGTCAATGCTGGGTGTTTGGACCACAGAACATGACCTTTAGAATTGTTCTGTCACTAGATTGATATTCAAGTGAATTCAACTTGCATCATTAGAGCTATAAGCAGATTTTAATTACATGCTTGAGGAAGGAAGCATAGGGAAGTAGTTTGATTCCTGAGTTTGAAAATAAAAGAACTGGGTGCTTCTTTCTTGTTTTTTCTCCTTTATTTACCAAATGAGGGGTCTTATGTTGAATAATTGGTGGTTACCTAGCATTCTAAAGTCTAAGACCCTCAAACAGCCCTAGTGGCAGCAAAAGTCCCTAGCACCCAATTTTATTGGCTCTTTACAAAGCCCAACAGGTGTCATTTTGGATCAATTTTATTTTTTCTCATTGTCTGTCTTGACTCTTCCTTTTCATTTCATTTCTTCTCCTATGTTAATTCGAAGCTTTTTAAGGACATATATTGATTCAAAGCCTGTAGCCACACCACTATAGCGTCCAATCCCTTCAGATCTCTGAAGCTAAGCAGAGTCAGGCCTGGTTAGTACTTGGATGGGAAACCATCTGGGAACACCAGGTACTGCAGGTTTGGGAGACAGACCTGGCAACCCACTCCCAAAAAACAATCCTCCATTGAAAACTCTATGTATACCAGAAAAGGAGTAACGATATTGTTTCACCTATTGCACGTAGGGTCACTCTAAATCGAACATGAACTCCATGGCATCTAACAACAACATTGATTCAAAGCTATTTAAGGATGACCAACAGTGTGTCAAATGTACCTACTCATTGACAGCAGTTTTGGGTTTTGATTTTCTCTAAATTCTTCACATATGTCTTAAGCCACTAACTTTTGTGCTTAGGTTAGATACATTTCTTGCTAATAATTAAATATCTACCATCTCCTTATAAACTGTAGCACCTGAGAAACCATGTATTCACAAAAGGTGTTTTTTTTTTTGGTAGTACTATGAGTCTCAACCCAGGGCCTTGCACATACCCTACAAGTGCTCTTCCACTGAGTTGCACCCAGTCCTTTTTTTATTTTTTAAGTTGAGAACGTGTCTCACTAAGGTACACAGGCTGACTTTGGTCTGAAATCTAAGATGCTCCTGCCACCGCCTCCAGAGTCACTGAGATTACAAGTGTGAGCCACCATGCCCGGTTTACATGACAAGTTAATGGATGTTTAGATAAGCATTTCTTTTGTAAAATAAACATAAAATGGGACAATGTAATGAAGAAGAAAGATACAATGGAGAAGAAATGAAAAGGGTCAAGATAGATAAAGAGAAGAAATAAAATTGATCCAAAATGACATCTATTTGGCTTTGTAAAGAGTTAATAATATTGAGTGCTAGGGATTTTTGTTGGCAATGGGGCTGCTTGGCAAGTCTAGGTGACTTTTGTGGAAATGTAAAAGATAACATTATATGCATACATGAAATGTCATGGTGAAGCCCATTATCCTGTATAATGTGTATTTGTTGTAGTTAGATGCTGTAGAGTTGGGTCTGACTGACAGTGACCCTATGTACAAAACAATGAAACACGCTCCAGTATTATACCATGTCCTGCACTATTGTCAGTGCTTCTCTGCTATTAATAGGGTTTTCAATGGCGGATTCTTTTGGAAGTGGATTGCTAGGTTATTCTCCATAGACTGCAGCATCTGGTAGTCCCAGGTGGTCTCCCAACCAAAGACTAATCAGGCAGAGCCTGCTTGGCTTCTGAGATCACGCTGGATCAGATGCCAGGATGCGATGGCTGCAAACATAATGCATATACACTAATAAACGAAAAAAGTAAAAACACATCTGTCTTTTAGAGGTGTTTTGTATGGTTGATTCAGCCAAACAAAAGCACCTCAAGGAAGGGTCTCAGTGCCTAGACAACTCTCAATGATGCCTTATAACACTCTGTCACCTGGAAACATAGAGATATTTTTATTGGAGCTGATTAATTGAGTGATTGATTGTGGCACTAGGAAGTTGAACCCAGTGTCTTGCACACCCCAAGCTCATGTGTAAATTTTTATTTTGAGGTAGAGTCTTGTAAATTTATATAGGCTGCTTTTGGCCTTGAACTTGTGGTCCTCCTGTCTTCACCCCCTGCATCTCTGGGATTACAAGTGGGTGCCACCATGCCCAGCTGGAGTTTATTTTAAAAGAAAAGTGAAGAAATAATCTTTTACCTAAAAAAAGCAGAGGCAGGGAAACAGGATGAAATAGAAAGAGCAGTTTTATAATAAGGAGCGAGTAAAATCCTTGCTTGGCCTCTTGCCACTTAACTCACTGAGCCTTGGTTCTCTCATCTGTATAACTGGTGTTGGAGTGGAGTAGGTGGAAGGATATTTCCCTGGGTGAAAAGCAAAATTATTTTCTAAGTAATTTATGATATTGATAAATCAATGACAAAATTCTAATTTCACCCTCATGACAATAAACTATAGTAGAAGTTCCCATATTAAAACACGAATGTATATTTTAATCAGTGTGTTTGTGTGTGTTTGTGTGTGTGTGTGTGTGCACGCGCGCATGCATGCATGCTTGTGTGTGTGTGTGTGTGTGTGTGTGTGTGTGTGTGTGTATTTTTTTTTTCATTGGGTTGAAGCCAGGGCCTTGCACATATTTTTCAGGTGCTCTATCTCTAGGCTGCACCCTCAGCCTATTTTTAAATTATTTTATCTTGAAGTAGGGTCTCACTAAATTACACAGGCTACCTCTGGCCTTGAACCTGCAGCCCTCCTGCCTCCACCTCCCAAGTTGCTGGGATACAGGTGTGCACCACTACTCCGGGCCACCAGTGTGTTTATAATAGTTCACAAGTTTCTGAAAATTTAATAGTTAGCTCTCACTTTCCTGTATAAGCAGGCTTTAGCACACATGACTACAATTCTGAGATGCCAGAAATAATTTATACTGAGACCGATAAGAGATGTCAGAATGCACACAATTGTATATAGGTAGATAGAAGCCTTAGTGGAGAGTGGAAGCTAGGATTTTAATGTCCACTCAAAATGAGACATGTGGCTACAGAAGAGAGGGACAATGACAGATTGCTGTGAGACTGATTGCTGAGGCTGAGACAGCAGTGGAAAGCTGGGACCCCTCAGAGCTGCCCTGTTCATCAAGTGGGCAAGAAAACATCATATGTCCTAAGAATTGACAAGGAAGCATCTCTTTCTACTATGCTTTGGGCAAGAAAAAAAATCTCCTATTAAGAACTGAAACTCAAACCTCAAACTATGCCCAGGTACGGTATAGCAATTCACAGTCCATATACAAACATAAATTAGAAATGTAAATACTGATCCTGGACAGATGAATTCTCAAAGGTGCCTGGCAGAAGCAAAACAAATCTGTCCTTTAGAGCTGCTACAATATAGCAGAAAAGGTTCAAGTTGAAAATGAGCACTCATTCAAAAATTATAAGCCACAAGAGGAAATGAATCATAATGAAAGGAAATCAGCAGATACAACAAACTGTGAGATTAGTATTCTAAGAACTTAAGATAGTAAAAGAGTCTAAAAAGACATGAAGATAAAATAGATGCACACAAAAGAATAGGCATTAACAATGAGAAAAGTGAACAGAAATGTTGGAGAAAATATAATAACTGAAATTTAGAAGTCAATGGTAACTACATTTCTGGAAAAATGGAGTAGATGTACTTCCGTATTCTTCCACTAAGTATAGCCAAACACTCTGGGATATGTTATAATACAACTCTGAAAGGCAGAGAGAAGAAAGCAGAAGGACTGAGGTCCCTGGGAGCCAAGGAACCACCAGGAGGTAAATTCCCTAAGATTCCTTTTATTTTCCCTTTCTATATCCCAGAATTGCGATCAGAGATGTCAACAACCTGGAAAAGTCAATGATCACAGCGAAGAAAAGTTACAGTGAAAACCAATTCTCTCTTGCCAAAAGATGTACATCAAAATACATATATATATGTAAATGCCACAATGAAAAGCATGTCAGAATGAATCACATTAAGGTGTACATTAAAAATGTCCAATAAAAAAAGGGTGGTCCAACAAGACAGAAAACTTTTAAATAATAACAACAGTTCTCCAGCCCAACACAAACAATAAAACTGTGTCCACACCTCCATCTTGCCTGAAAGTCTATTCCTCTGCCATTGTCTTGATCACTGTAACTATACAATATAGTACATCTTGAAATTGGGGAGATTTATTCCTCAGATTTTCATTTTTAACATTGTCTCAGCTATTTTAGTTGCTTTACCATTTCATATATGTAAATTTATAATAGTTTTGTTTATGTATATAAAAAACTTACTGGAATTGGGAGGAATTATTTTATAATCAATTTGGGGAGATCTGACATTATTAATATTCTGAGTCTTCCAATCAGTGAACATAATATGTCTCTTCATTAATTTAAACCTTATTTGGTTTCTTTTGTCAGTGTTTGGCGGATTTAAGCATATAAGTCCTAAAATGTATTTTAGATTTATGCTTAGCTATTTTTGAGTGATTATAAATTCTATGGCCTATAGCCATAGCAGGGCTGGGATTTAGCTCAGTTGGTAGAGCACCACTCTGCAGTCTCTGAGGTCCCGAGTTCCATTCCCAGCACCACAAAACTGGGAGAAGGACTTGGCAACCCACTCCCAAGGCAATCCCGAAACAATCTGCCATTGAAAACCCTATGAGGGTCGCTATGAGTCAGATACTGACTCGATGGCACCTAACAACAACAACAACATAGCCATAGCACTGTGGTATCCGATCCTGTCACATATCAGAAGCTAAGCAGCATCAGACCAGGTTAGTACTTGGATAGGAGACCTCCTGGGAACAACAGGTGCTATAGATTTGCGAGAAGGCCCTGGCAACCCACTCCCCTAAAACAATCAGCCATTGAAAACCCTATGAATAGCAGAGAAGCACTGACAATCATGTTTTGCCTGGTGTACATAGGGTCACTATGCCTTGGATACCTACTCGACAGCACCTAACAACAACAACAAATAAATACTATTATATTTATAATGTCAGTATTCACCTGTTCATTGCTGACTAATAGGAGAAGAGTTGACTTTTATATCTTTATCTTGTATTTTGTGAACTTGTTGAACTCACTTACTAGTCCTGGAACTTTTTGGTAGATTCTTTAAGAATTTCTACATAGATAAACATGGTATCTATAAGAATAGTGGTCTCCAACCTCCAACCTCCAAACTGGTTCCACCAGGAACAAGTTTTTTGGATGACAATTTTTCCACAGACTAGGGGTGAGGGAAAGGGGAGATGGTTTCAGGATGACTCAAGTACATTGCATTTATTTTGTAAATATAGATGAAGTTTTGTATGCTTGCCTGTTCCCCACCTACTGCTGGTGGCCTAATTCCTAATAGGGTACAGACAGATAAGGGAAGTGGGGCTGGAGACCCCAGTATGAAAGGAAAAATTTTACTTCATCCTTTCTGATTTGTATAATTTCATTCCTTGTATTTCCTAATGGCACTGGTTACAACTTCTAATCACAGTACTTCCTGTCTTATTCCTGAACTTAGGGAGAAAACATCCAGTCTTTCATCATTAAATATAATTTTAGCTACAAGGTTTTCCTAGTAGCTCTATACTGAGTTGAGATAGAGCCCTCTATTTCTAACTTTTTGAGAGTTATTATTTCTTTCCAATGTGTGAAAATGGGGAGTTTTCTAAAACAATATTTATTTTTATGTCCAATACATACTTTTACCATTACATTATTTCAGCAAATATTTATAGATCATCTATTTTTAAGAGAATTTCTTTCTTGAATGTTCCTTTTTTGACAATCTCTCTTTTACAACCGTATCCTGTCTTTGAGAATATTAATATTATATGTTTTCTAATATTGGCATTATGTTTCCTTTAAGTTCCTTTTTTCTCCCTTATTTTTGTTAGTTTTTTCATGTGTTAGATGTTAGTATCTGATGACCTGTTAGTTGTCTATTAGTATTTTGTGATGAGGTGCTAAAAAATAGATTGGAAATAATATATTTGATCTCTTATCTAATCAGAACTAGTGATAAACATGAATAAAAAGGTACAAATAAAAGTTTCTGAAATGGAATAAAAGCATATTAGAAAAATATAAAAAAGGGATTATTGCTCCTAGTTGTTCTCCTCTTCTCTGGGATTTTACATCTCTAATCATTACTGGTGATTTAAGTTGTTTGACCTTCTTTGCTGTAGTGACTTTGAGTGTAAGCCTATGATATACTTTGGTCAATGGAATGTGACATTTGCCACATCAGAAGAAAACGTTTGTGTTTCTGTGACTTGACTGTGTCTCTCTTGTTCTAACCTCCACCACAAGAAAACCCTTTCCAAGATGATAGACTCTCCTTTACTCTTTATCCTGGAATGAGAAGATATGTGGGGCTCAGTCAGTCCCAGCCCAGCCCAGAAATGACTAGTAGGGCTTAGGTCCACCAAACCCAACTTTCATGATGAAGTGAGTGAGCAAGAAATAAGTCCTATTTTGTAAGCTACTGATACAACCTAGTTTGTATATTCCAGTAGGAAAAGCTGCTAATAAACCAATACTCCAATTTTGAGTTGTCTTCTCTTTCCACACACTGACTTCATGTGACCTTATCCATACTCTTGCCATTAAACCAGTGAGTACTCCAAATATATATTTTAAACTACTACTTTTACTCCTGAGCTTTAGACATTTATTTCCGTCTTCCAACCCTAACTCAAAGGCTTTTTCATCTCAGGAAACTTTTAAAAATATATGCTTCTCATTCTCCCAGCAAAATTTACATGCTTCATGGGCTTCTATATCACTTTATTTGTTTGTTTGTTTGTTTGTTTTTATCTGGTTTTTGTTTGGTTTTGTTTGAGATGAAGTCTCATTGTATATCCCAGGCTGGCCTTGAACTTATAATTCTCCTGCTTTAGCCTCCCAAGTGCTGAGATTACAGGTGTGCACCACCATGCCTGGTGGGCACATCACTTTTCCATATCTTTATTTATAATATTTACCCCTCTGGGATGCAATTATTGGTCGATGCACCCTTTTCCTCACTATATTAGGATTTCCCTATGAGTAGAGACCTCCTAGTCTGTAGACTGTGATGAAACTGGGGCCACAAAGTCACGTTTATTTAATATTGGCTGAAATCATCAGGACCACTGAGAATATCATGATCCTTCTTTCATGAACTGCTTGCTGATGAGATGCTTCTTTGTGTTTTCCACAATTAGCTCATGGTTTACCATCCTAATGTGAATATGAGTTGGAGTGTTTGAAGAGGGAGAAGAATATCTCAAGCAGAGAGTGAACTAATTTTTTAGCCATTAATAACATGTCCATTTCTATTTTCTTTCTGATATCTACAAAACTACATTAAAGGCCCACTGACCTGTTACATTTAATTTGAAAAGAAACAAATCCATTTTTGATATCATGGAAACCCAAGGCATTATTAAAAGGATTAGAACTCTATTTTTACCGTAAAAATAATGGCTATGGTTTAAAATACTTAACAATGGGAACATGGTATGGTCATTATTAGAATAGAAATATCTCTGAATTTTTGAAAGTCTAGGTCATTTTTATATACCATGTTTTTAGAGCAATGATATTTTTGACAATTTAGAATATTTATAAAATATGTGATCTTTCTTCCTTCCTTTCTCTCTTTCTTTCTTTTCCTTTTTTCGATACTGGGGATTGAACCAGGGCCTCACACATGCTAGGCAAGTGCTCTACCACTGGGCTGCACCCCCAGCCTCTTTCTTATTTTTTTAATTTGAGACAGGGTCTCGCTAAATTACACAGTCTGCCTCTGGCCTTGAAGCGGGATCCTGCTGCTTCAGCTTCCTGAGTCACTGCGATTACAGGTGTGCATCATGATGCCCAGGTGAAAAATAAGTTTTAAAATTTAATTTTTGCATTTTTTTCTCATAAATTTCTTTTAGTCATGGGCTTTCTGATAAAGAGTGTTAAAGAAGGTGAAAGGGAAATGAGATGCTTGGATTGAAGAAGCACTGGCCCCCTGGCAATATTTGGTAGCCTTCTGTAGCTTTTCTTTTCAAACTAAGCACACCAGGCAATGGGGCTTGTGCCTGTATTCCATCAGCTTCAGAGGGACGCAGGAAGATGGCAAGTTCCAGGCCAAGGCAGCCTGTGCAACTTAATGAGACCATGTTTCAAAAGAAAAAATAAATAAATAAAATGAATAAAAAATAAAAGGGATGGGGATACATCTTAGTGCTGAAGCACTTGCCTGGCATAAATGAGGCCCTGAGTTCAACACCCCCCACCATAGTATTGCAAACAAGTTTGTGGTTACCTACTTACATTTATTAGAAATAAGTATTTAAGAATATTATTTTTACTGGTGCATTTTGTAGAGCTTATATTTGTGTGTGTGTGTGTGTGAAAGAGAAATAGTGAGAGAGGGGAGAGAGAAAAAGGGAGAGAGAGAGAGAGAGAGAGAGAGAAACAGTGTTATCAGCATGAAATATGAAGAAAGAGCAACTGAGGGGGTGAGGAAGTGGCCTACCTACACAAAGAAAGCTATAGTCAAATTTGAGTCGAGTCTTACATTGTGGGATAGAGTTACAGGAAGGGTGAGAAGTATGCACTGGATGCAGAGAGAATAGTAAGTACTTTTAGAATATCCTCCAAAAGAAAGAAAATCAGTGATTTTGGAGTGCAGAAAATGGGAAGAAAAGTTCAATATACAGTCAGAGCATTTAGTGAAATATAGTCATTATTAGTTATTTTGCATTTTATTCTAATTGCAATGGGAAATTTTTGAACAGTTTTAACTAGGAGAGTAATGTAATCTGATTTTAAAAATGAGGCATTAACACCTATAAATTGAAGATTTAAAATGTGTGTATTAGAATTATTTCAAAAGTAAAGGATCAACAGTAATTATGAAGAAGGTAGAGCAATAATTTTTCACATCTTTTCTTCTATTTCCCCTTTGCCGCTGGAGAGCCCATGCCTTGGCTTAATGATTATGTTATTGCAAGAATCAAGCTTGCATAGAATCCCTGTGGCCTGTTGGCTTTTCTGCATATGTCAGTTGAGTGCGATGCCAGGTGGCAATTGAAATAAACAGTGGATTAGTTCCATCATCAGTGCATTTTCTGTCTTAGTAGGGGGAGGTGGATATCAAGTGACACTGATGAATTGTGGAGGTATTCACTAACTGGCAGCTGTGACTAGAGTGGAAACCCAGAGACCCAGAAGGTGATAGTCCTCTGCACAGGAGTCCCTGGGCAACGGTTTGGGACCTTCCCCTGCAGCCTATGTTCCTTGGCAATGGCCTGTGCTCTCAGGCATGCTGGCAGGTTCTGTGTGCCCATCTGTCCTAGAGCAATGGGCTTCTGTGGTGTCTCATCATTCAGTGAGGAAATGCCACAGATGATGCAGGGTGATGAACTGCTTCAGTATGCCCCGCCTCTTCATCTAAGTAAGGAATGATGGCTGGACCCGCAGACAGAATCTAAGGAATCATCCTTTGAGACTGCCTGGAAGCAGCAGTCTGGAAAGTCAAATGCAGACTTCAAGTTGAGAACGTCTGACTTGCAGTTGCTAAGTTTCTGTTTCCATGGTTATTCAGCAAACCATTAGGCTACTGTGAAGGACTACTTGAGGATATTTGCATATCTATCTCATCTGATGTGATTCTTTTTGTCAGAGTTGTATAGTACAGAGACAAAGAAATATTCTCCTGGCTGTAAGTGTAAGATATTAAACATTTAAATTGAGAGAACTAGCCTCTCCTTTTAAATCTGTGTGGGGTTCAGGATATTCTGGTAGGTATTTTAATATGACCAGGCCATAAATAAATATTTTTAGCTAATATTCTTCCTTATGAGATGGGCAGGAGGCAGACATGATTACCCAAATCCTTTCTGCAGGTATAGAAACTGATGCTTAGAGAGATTTGCTGAAAGAATTGCACCAAAAGCATTAGATTTTACTTCACTAATGTTTCTTTTAGTAACTTCCTGCTGGATATTCAAATGTGCTGGGTGAGGCTTTGGTCTTCCCCCTCACAGAAGACACATTCTTAGAGAGATATGACATGTAATTAAGTCTGCTAAAATTTAAACAGAAAAATGCAGTACTAGGGGGTAATCTCACAGGTGGCTGGCATAAGAAGAATATCCTATTTAAAACATAGACTTTATCCTGTATGTGTTGTGGATCTAATGAGGTATTTTAAGAAGGAAAGTAACCATATTTGTGTTCTAGCAAGATCAATCAGGTAGTGTTGTAAAATATATACATATATTGGAAGAAGGGATACTGGATTTAGAGAGTTAAAACTACCTAATCAAATTAATCAGGGGAGAGATCAATCCAGGCCTAGTGCCTGGGGCTCTGGAACCTCAGCCAATTGCTTGTATGCTTTTCATCTATTTTGTATACATTTCCATATTCAAATTATGCATTTTGGTATTGAATGTGAAAAGATCCTTACAATCACCAGTATTCAGTTAATTGCACTGTGATAGCTGGGTGGCTGTGTAGAGAAAAGTAAAATGAAAAAAAGGGTAGGATCCTAACTTCCAACTTTCAACAAAAAGTTATAGATGGATCATAGATTTAATGTTAAAAATAGAAATCAAAGTTTTGAAGAGAGTATGGAAGAATTATATATATACAAGTTCATACGAATATTTCATATATGTACAGGTCTAAAAAACATTGTATATATGAAAATTTATATATGGAAATAAAAGCCCAATTCATAAGGAAAAAGATTGATACATTTAGCTAAATCCTTCTCCTTTATCTCCTCCTTATCAGCATCATTTACCTACAAACCCACAATAAACAAAAGTCAAAATACCTTTAGGTCTGGTGTTTCTAATATTGGTTTTCTAATAACACAATCTCTAATAACCCAATAAGAAAAAGTTACCAAAATCCATGAAAAGATAGTTCACAGAAAATAAATATAAGTGGTTCCAACATATGAAAAGATGCTCAACTTCACTTAGAATATTACAAATACAAACTCCAGCCATACAGATTAAATCAATTTCACATACTGGTTTGACAAACATATATATCACCGTTGGCAAGGGATTAAGGGGGAAATTGGCACTCACAGATGTTTGGATGGGAATATAAATTGTCATAATCTTTGTTGTTGTTGTTGTTAGGTACCGTCAAGTCGGTATCCGACTCATAGCGACCCTCTGTACAACAGGGGAAACACTATTGTCAGTGCTTCTCTGTTGTTCATAGGGTTTTCAATGGCAGATTGATTTTTGGGAGGGGCTTGCCAGGTCCTTCTCCCAAGCCTACAGCATCTGGTGTTCCCAGGCGGTCTCCCATCCAGGTACTAACCAGGCCCGACCCTGCTTAGCTTCCGAGATCTGACGGGATTGGATTCCACAGGGCTATGGCTGCAGGCTCGTCATAATCGTTAGTGGGTAGCTAAAAGTAGCTTTCAAAATAACAAATGTAAAATAAGAAAGTGCCCTTTGAGCCACCAAATGTTTGCACATATGAAATTATATATATGTATATAAACAAAGCCTGCAGCGGTAGCCCTGTGGCATCCGATCCCGTCAGATCTCGGAAGCTAAGCAGGGTTGGGCCTGGTTAGTACCTGGACGGAGACCGCCTGGGAACACCAGAAGCTGTAGGCTTGGGAGAAGGACCTGGCAAGCCCCTCCCAAAAATCAATCTGCCATTGAAAACCCTATGAACAGCAGAGAAGCACTGACAATAGTGTTTCCCCTGTTGTACAGAGGGTTGCTATGAGTCGGATACCCACTCGATGGCACCTAACAACAACAACAACAACATTTCTATTTCCAATTCTGTTTATTTCAATAATGTTTTCTTTTTTAAATATAATGAACATTGCTAAGATATGTTGGTGCCTATTTCTGTCTTACACAGAGCATTTTTATTTATTTATTTATTTTTTTGGAGTTTTAGGAAGTTCAGGGGTAAGGTTGAGTCCAAAGATACCTTGAAGCACAGTAACAGGAAAGAAGTCTGAATACTGTTAGCTTCCCCAGAGTTAGACTTCAGAGTGCCACTCAGCAATAGGGGCAACTGACAACTTTGCCTTATAGCAACTTGAAAATGTAATAAATCATTCATCTGTGTTTGAGAAATGCATTATTACAGGATGCATGGAGTGGCAAGTGGCAGTGAAGTACTTGGAAGGGTACCAGGAGAACTGCTTTTGTCTGTGCGCCCTGTGGCCATCATGTTTATTAAGTCCTACTTTACTTTCAAGGAGAAAACCTGCCCAGTAGTTATATGTCTCCTACTTGTCAGGTCCTAAGAGGTCCTCTGACAGATTGGGTGCCAATTATATTGACAGATCCTGGCTCTTGAATTCAACAGAGACATGGCTTAGACTTGCCTTCTCCCACCTGCTAAGAACAGATCATTAAAGTAGGCAGAGGGCCATGATCAGGAATGGTACACAGCCAACAAGGTGGACGGCCAAGTTTTCTTTTAATCATAAACTTTCCTCCTACTGAGCAACTTCCAAGGATGAAACTCATGTAGAACAAGAAGTCTCAGAACCACAAAGAACACAGAGAAAGGTTGAGAAAGATCCCATGCTGGTCTCATTGAGATGAATTTGGCTGTGAGATGAGCCTCTAGTTCATGGTTTGGTATTGTTCTTGTTATTGAATTTAAAGAGTGAGACATCTTTTCTAGTAGGGCTAATTAAAGTCTGGTTGTAAGTATGAAAAGAGTTGAAGATCTGATTCAGTTCTTTTCCCTTATAATTATAGGCACTCATGATATTGACTTAGTCAAACAGCTTTGCCACAATTAAAATAGCTGCAAGATATTATTTTCTTCTTTCAATAAACAAATATTAAAGTTTAGAATTAATATCCATTGTTAGCAAAGGGCAAATGGGCAGTTTTATACCTTTGAGTGGGTGTTAAATTTGTGTAATCTTTCCAAGGTTTTAGTATTTTGGGTATTGTTAAAATGTTCAGATATGTTCAACAAACAAATTCCACAAATTAATTTTCTCAAGGAAGTATTTGGATAAGTAAAGATGTGTGTATAAGGATATTCATAGCAGTGTTGCTTATAATAGTTAAAAACCATGAGCCTTCTAAATATTCAACAAAAAGGTTAGGTAAGGAACTATTGTTGTTGTTGTTAGGTGCCCTCGAGTCAGTATCCGACTCACAGTGACCGTCATAGGGTTTTCAATGGCTGATTGTTTCAGGATTGCCTTGGGAAGTCCTTCTCCTATTTTTGCGGTGCTGGGAATTGAACTCGAGACCTCAGAGACTGCAGCGCAGCGCTGTACCAACTGAGCTAAATCCCAGCCCTAAGGAACTATAGAGCTATTAAATTTATAGTGGCACACTATGTTAACATCTGATATTTGTGCGTTATGTGAGGAAGATAGTTTACCAAACTAAATTTATAGTGTGATTCTAGTTTTTGCATTTGATATACCAAATACATATATTAGGAGGACTCAGAAATCCATTTCCAAAAAACAATCAGACATTGAAAACCCTATGAATAGCAGAGAAGCACTGACAATACTGCTTTGCCTGTTGTATGTAGGATCACTATGAGTTAGACACTGACTCGATGGCACCTAACAACAACGATAACAATACATATATAATGTGAGGATATAAATAGATGTGCCCAGCAATTCTTTCTGTGTGATAGGCCTAAAGATGCATTTTTTTCTATGCTTTTGTTTCACATTTTCTAACTCGCCCACTATAAGCATGAATGACTTGTGAGATGATAAAAGAAAAAGCAAAAATCTGGTATTGTATCTACCTTTCATAGCATTCTATCTGAACTTTAAATTGAAATGATAATGAAATAGACAGTATTATATACTCTAATAAATAAATCTTATGTACTAGTATTCTGTATATAGCCTATTCAGAAAGTAGCAAGCAGTTTGGTTTACCCATAGCATAATTTACAGGGAAGTTATTAGTGGAGAGGTAGAGGGTCAGTGTATGGAGACCTTGAATCCTAAACAAAGAAGCCTTTATTCCATTCAGTTATCCTTCAACAAGTGGTGGAGGCTGTACTATTGGATAAGGAAATGATAGATCATTTCTTACCATATGAATCATTATTATGATTTGTCATAAACTGAAATGGAACAAGACATCTATTTTTATTTACTTATTTATTTCACTGGGATCTCACAATGTTGCCCAGGCTGATCTTGAACTCCTAAGCTCTGGAGATCCTCTTGTCTCAGCCTTTAGAGTAGCTGGCACCACAGGTGCTTACCACTGTGCCTGGCTACACATCTATTTTTAAATATCTTCATTGGTCATTTGAAATTTGTTAGTATTAAATTACTTATTCCCTTCTGTTTTTACATGGCTACTATCTTCTTTCCTGAAGTTGATGCACATTCAGAGTTGTATAGAAAAGAGCCATAAGCTTACTTGTACAGGATAAAGCAAGGGAAGCCATGAACTTAAGCTTCAACAAGTTTATTTATGTTTGTTCCATGGTAACTTTCTCATCATTACTGCAGGATTAGACTCAAAGATGTTATTTGTATACTAGTTGTTGGTATGCTATTCTGATTAATCATTTATTCTCTAGAATCAAAATGTCTGACTCTGAATTCTTTTCTACTACTTACTAGATGTCTGACTTGAGGCAAGTTAGTTATGCTTCTGTTGCTTAATTTAATTACCTATTAAATAGGAAATATAATACCTCCTCCGTAGGGCTGCTGTGAAGATTAAATAACACCACAAAGTGCTTGCAAAAGTAGCTGGCTCATAGCCTTCAATAAATGTTGAAAATATTGTTTTTTCCCCTATGTTATTGCCAAAGAGAAATAACACTATATTGTGCCTGGATTTGAATTTGTTGTAGTTTGTAAATCCACAAGGAAAGAGCCAGACCTTGTTGCCTCCAATTTGTTGTTTTTGTTTTCTTGCTTGTTTGATGAGGCTAGTGAAAGAACATACATGTTATGTAGAGTGGAAAGTAAACTAATCCAAATGTAGGAAAGTTACTGAGTATTCTCAAATCTAATGTGTACTCTTTCAACAGTTATGTTGTTAGATACTGTCAAGTCAGGTCCTACTCACAGGCAACCCTATATGCAACAGAAGAAAACACTCCCTGATACTGTGCCATGCTGGGCACTACATCAGTGCTTCTCTGCTATTCAGAGTGTTATCAATGGTGGATTGTTTTGGGGTTGCTTGGGAAGTGGGTTGCCACATCCTTTTCCTACTTTTGTGATGCTGAGCATAGAACCCAGGACTTCACAGAGTGCAGAACAGCATTCTACCAACTGAGCCAAACGTGATGCTAATCTTTATCTGATTTTTTAGCTCTGTTTAACTGTTGAAATGATACAGATTAGATTCAAGAATGCACAATAAAGCCGGGTGCAGTGGCGCATGCCTGTAATCCCAGCAGCTCAGGAGGCAGAAGCAGGAGGTTGGCAAGTTCAAGACCAGAGGCAGTCTGCATAATTTAGCAAGACCCTGTCTCAAGAAGTAAAAAATGGGCTGGGGATACAGCTCAGTGGTTCAGCACTTGCAGAGCATGTAAGCGAGAGGCCAAAGGTTCAACCCTCAGTATCACAAAAAAAAAAAAAAAAGAAAGAATGCACAATATTTCATAGCTTAAATGAGAGAGTTTAATTCTTAAAAATGTTACAAATAATATTGTTGTTGTTGTTGTTAGGTGCAGTCAAGTCGGTATCCGACTCATAGCGACCCTCATAGGGTTTTCAATGGCTATCTGTTTCGGGATTGCCTTGGGAGTGGATTGCCAGGTCCTTCTCCCATGTTTGCAGTGCTGGGAATTGAACTCAGGACCTCAGAGACTGCAGCGCAGTGCTCTACCAACTGAGCTACATCCCAGCACAAATAATATTAAATTTTAAAAATTAATTTTAAGTACAAAAGCAACATTTCCTATAACAAAATAGTTTACAAACTTAAGTGGATCAATTATTTTATTTGTAAATTTTACTTGTCATTATCAGGAAGGAATCTCATAACTGAGCTTTGATAGTTCATTTAGTTGAATCATATAAGATTTATTTCCCTCTACTCTTTGTTTATATGGTACTGATGTGGACACTGAAATGTAAATAGCACATAAACATTTGCTCTTCTTTCCCTTTTAATTCATGGTTAGCAATACTCTTTAAATTCCATAGTTCTTGTTGTTGTTGTTGTTGTTAGGTGTTGTCGAGTTCCACTCACAGTAATCCTCAGGATTTTCAATGGCAGACTGTATTTTGGGAGTGTTTCAGGGGTGGGTTGCCATGTCCTTCTACCATTGTTTTGTGGTGTCATGGATTGAACTCAAGACCTCAGAGTACAGCACAGCACTCTACCAATTGAGATAAGCCCCAACTCCATGGGTCCTACTATTACTTTAATCATATTTCTTCTCCTCAAGTCAATCAAAGACACTGAAATCCACAATATCTTATTTGCATACCTCATTTATAAAAGCTGACATTCAACTGCATGATTTTTTCAGGACACATCCAGAACTGAAGTGCTATGACTATGAATGTGTGGCTGGGAGTTGATGCTCCTGCATGGGAAAGGACTTACTGAAGGACAACATTTGTAAGGTGAAATGGTAACTTGCTTGGTTCCATCTTGCATGGGCATGTAATTTTATTGTTCCATATGATTTTAAAGTTCATTGGTCTAGCTCAAACCTAATGAGTATCCACAATAAATGCCAGACAGAGTTCAAAACACAAAATTCAGGTTTAGTAAGAGTAGGTGCCTGGTTTCTACTTCAGAAGATATGAGAAATATAAAGAAACAAGTTTTTCAGGTAGTGTGAAGTTTGGGGACAAGAATGATATGAGGCACTGTGGCAAGAAGCAACTATGGAGATCATAGTAGATCAATTGTCAGAGAAAGTCTCCCCGAAAAGCTATCAACTGCTATAGCCCATCCCAGAGACTTATCTCCAGGACCTAGTCAAAGAACTCAGGATATTCAGCAATGGCTTTGACTTTCTTCTGTTTGCTTGTCTTAAATAAGGTCTGTGTTTTAGAATACCTTAAGATTTACTGAAAAATTGTGAAGATAGTACACTCTCCATAAACCTCATGAGCCATTCCTATTACATTACTGTATCCTTATTATAATATATTAATATGGTACATTGGTCACAACAAATGAACCAATTCAGACACATTATTATTGACTAATACCCATACTTTATTCCTTAGGTTTTACTACCCATCCTTTTTCCATTCCAGGACCCCATCCAGGATAGCACATTACATTCTGTTGATGTTGTCCTGGGGACCTCTTGGCTGTGACAGTTTCTCACACTTATCTTAATTTTCATAACCTTGACATTTTTGGAGAGCACTGGCCAGATGTTTTGTTTAATGCCCCTCAATTAGGACTGTCTGGTGATTTTCTTCATGATTAGTCTGGGGTTATGTGTTTTGGCAAGGAGGGCCAGAAAGGTAAGGCACCATTCTCATGACATCATATGAAGCAAAATAAGCTATCGCTGGCAGTGTAAACTTGATCACTTGGATGAGTTACTGTTTTCCAGGTTTCAGTACTTTAAATTTTTCTTTATACCCCTTTTTTTACTGTATTATTTGGAAAGAAGTTGTGACGTACATCCCACACTTAAGGAGTGGAACATTATGCTTTATACCCTTTAGGTATAAAGGAGTGTATACATAAATTAGCACATAATGTATTTGGAATATTTCTTTGTGGGAGATTGTCTATTCTTCCTCATTTATTTATTTAACTATTTATCTTATCATGAGCACAAGTATTTATCATTTGGGTTGCAATATAATATTACTTTGTTACTTAATTGTTTTTCATAAGGAAACATTTCATTTGCCATTAATGTCCCTTTAACATAATACCATCATTGTGGTAGTTTATTGTTTGTTGTATGTGTTTTAAAATTACTTCTTGAATTTATGGCCCTACAAAATTATCCTGGATCATTTTATGATTTTTTTTTTCCTACAGGCTATAAAATCAGCCATTTCCCCTAGGGCACCGGGTTCCTTTTATTGGAGAATGGAATTAGAAACCAAGTTCTAGGAAGTAGATTTGCTCATTGCTACTGGGATGTTGCTGATTCTAGTCCTTCAAACTGATATACCCAGGAGAATATGAGGGGATAGTACGTGTGTGTGTGCGTGTGTGTGTGTGTGTGTGTGTGTGTAGGGTGTTTGTGTATACATATATAAAATGTTTCCAACTTTAATTCTTTATTGCATGAACCATTCTAGTTCATCTCTTTTTTTATCAGGAAACTCAGACTTCAACAGTGAGAAATCTGCCTCCCATCATCCACCATCCATTGACTTACTCGTTCAGTTCCATTATACATGCATTTGTTATTGTTAGGTGCCATCAAGTCCAGTCTGATCCATAGTGAGTCTCACAGGGTTTTAAATGGCTGATTGTTTCAGGATTGCCTCAGGAATGGATTGTCTCTTCCTTCTCCCATTTTTGCAGTGCTGGGGATTGAATCCAGATCCTCAGAGAGTATGGAGCAGCACTCTACCAAATGAGCTAAACCTCAGCCCCTAATACATGCATTGTGATTCCAGAATTCTAAACCTGTGTCCCCATGGGGCACAACTTTAGCAAGTAGAGTATAGTAATGAAGAACAATTTCTTTTGTCTATTTATTTTATTTTATTTTGTTTTATTTTATTTTATTTTATAGTCCTAGGTGGGTTAAACCCAGGGCCTCACACATGCTAGGCAAGTGCTCTACCACTGAGCTGCATCCTTAGCCCCCTTTGTTCTATTTTTTATCTTGAGGCAGAGTCTTGCTGAGTGACACAGGCTGCCTCCTGCTCCCACCTCCTGTGTCCCTGGGACGACAGTCACGCAACACCATACCTGGTCTCTCTTATTCTCTTAGTCTTACAAGTTTTTTTTTTTTTTTTTTTTTTTTAAGTAGCTAGATTTTCTGATTTTTTTTTACTCGAGGGCCCAGGGCCTTGAGCCTGCATGATGTTAGGCAAGCACTATACTACTGAGCCACATCCAGTCCCCTTTATTGTATTTATTTTGAGGCATAGTCTCACTAAATTGTTCAGGCTGCCTCTGGCCTTGAACCTGTAATCCTCCTCCCACAGCCTCCTGAGTTGCTGAGATTACAGGCTCTGTTTTATTTATTTGAAATTTCACATGAGTTCTATTTCTAGCTTTCTGCTGTTTAGACAGGAAAGAAATTAAGGTGGGGCCTTAGTCATCCAATCTTCTTAACAGGTATGTGAGTGGAAAATAGAATGTGTTTTGTATAAATATACAGTTCTTTGTTGGAAAGGAGTTGTGTATAAATATGCAGTTCTTTGTTGAGAGGAGAGACAGAGGAATACAGAGTCAATAATCTAGAAAGTTTGCTTGATAAGAAGGTGGGAGGAAGAAGACTCATTGGCTGGCAGAAGATGAGGATTGTGGAGGAAAGAAAACAGGTCATCTCCTTGCCTAGCCTGGCATGTAAACATAGTTTCTAATATTTTCATGTAAATGTTTTGCATTCTACAGATGTATTTTACATACAATTACTAATGGTATTAGAAGAGAACACACTTTTTATGTGAGTGACTAAATGCCTCAGCTCAGTTTGTTCATCCTTTCTACAGGGGCAGGATTACCACCTCTGTCAGGGACCTAGCTTTGTCATGTGTTTAGGTCTGGATCTAAGTTCTTGGTTCTTTTCTATTAATCTGTTCCAATATTTCTGTGCTGATCCTACATTGTCTTAACTGTTATAGTTTTATAATAATCTGATACTTTTTAGACAGATTTTTCTGGTTTGCTCTTTCTCAAAAATGGCAGGATTAGGTCAGGATAATGTGAGAACTATGCTTGGTTATTGCCAGGCAAATTTCAGAAGAACCCTATTGCAAATATATTCTGAATTGCATTGAATTTATAGATTAACTAATATCAACATAGTGTATCTATGAATTAAGTGACATTTCAAATTATTTTTATTCATTCTGGAATATTCATTCATTCACCAATGAAATGGCACATGGTAAGAACATGGGAGGGGCTAGAATTTAGCTCAGTTGGTAGAGCACTGCGCTGCAGTTTCTGAGGTCCTGAGTTCAATTCCCAGCCCCTCAAAAATGGGAGAAGTTCCGGGCAATCCACTCCCAAGGCAATCCCGAAACAGTCAGCCATTGAAAACCTTGTGAGGGTCGCTATGAGACAGATACTGACTCGATGGCACCTAGCAACAACAACAACAAGAACATGGGAATGTGTGGCAGAGATAATGTAGAAGGAAAAGACCATTGAGGAAAAGAATATCAAGGAATTTCATTGCTCTATTGGTGTTATATTGGAAAGAACACCTATGTTCAATTTAAAAGCACTAAGACTTATGATTGGGGCAGAGTTGGCAGTGCTTGAGAAAGTGAAAGTGAGCCAGCAGCTAAAATCTTTAGGGAAACATGGAAACATACAGGGTTGTATACATACTTGAAAAAAGAATGAGTGTATGTGTTGTAGTCTAATAATAGGATGTGCAAATTTGAGAGTTTTTTGGATAGAGAGGGGAATAAGTTTTGGAAGGAGCAATGAGGATCATGTGAGGGGATTCCAGTTATACTTGGGGGAGTTTGTTATTTTTTGTTGCTGTTTTTCACACTCAAAGTCTAGGTGAAGACAGACAATCTTCTTTATAAATTCCTTTGCTGGTCTTTATTATTTTTTATATGTTGCTGCTGTTAGGTGTTGTAGAGTTGGGTCTGACTCATAGCACCTTTGTGTACAACAGAATGAAACACTGCCCAATGCTGTGGCATGCCAAGCACTATGTCAGTGCTTCTCTGCTATTCAAAGATTTTTCAATGGCTAATTATTTCAGGATTATTTGGGAGTGGGTTGCCAGATCCTTCTCCCATCTTTGCAGTCCGAGGGATCAAACCCAAGGCCTCAGAGCATTCAGAGCATCACTCTACCAATTGAGCTAAAAACCAGCCCCCCCGCCTTTTACATATGTAGTTCACTTTTTCAAGAAGAAGATAGCCTTTCAGTCTTGGCTTTAGGGAGAACACAACCTCTTACTTTGCCTTGCCCAGTTTCAAGCCCTTTTCTCCTGGGTTGAGCATCAAAACTCAAACCCTTTTTTCTTGAGTTTGCTGTTGCTGTAATGCACATGGCCAGTTGAATTGTCAGGTTCCTACTTACAGTTTAGTTTAGAATCATCTGTATTTGAGCTCTGAGAGGTGCTGTATTTTCTTTATGTCATTCCTCCTTAAATATTTTTAAAAAATGATGTCTATCATATATTTTCCAGTCTTTTAAGTTGCTTTATATTTATTGTCCATAGTGCTAAAAATGGAAGTTCTTTGTATTTCCTCTCCCTTCTCAAAAATGAGCAGACAAGCCAGGTGCTGTGGTGCATGTCTGCCATCCTGGTAACCCTGGAGGCAGAGGCAGGAAGCTCATGAATTCAGGACCAGAGGCAGCCTACCCAACTCAGCAAGACCCTGTCTCAAAATAAAAAATAAAAAAGAGGCCTGAGAGTACAGTTCATTGGCAGAGCACTTGCCTAGCATGAGTGAGGCCCTGAGTTCAATGTTCAACCCCCAACTACTGCAATAAAAAAAGAAAAAGAAAAGAGAAGAAAACAGAAAAAGCACAAGCAAGAAGAACAAAATTGTGCCATTTGTGGAAAAATGGATGGAACTAGAGGACATCATGTTAAGTGAAATAAGTCAGACACAGAAAGACAAATATTGCATGTGTTTTCTCAGCTCTAATGTACAATAGTGATTTGGAAAGAAGAAGATTGTTGCTGTTGTTAGGTGCCTTCAAGTCCTGTCCATAGGGAACCTCATAGGGTTTTCAATGGCTGATTGTTTTAGGATTGCCTCAGGAGTGGATTGTGATATCCTTCTCCCATTTTTGTGGTGCTGGGAATCAAACCTGGGACCTCACAGAGTGCACTGACGCTTTATCAACTGAGCTAAATCCCAGCCCAGAGAGAAGAGTGGTAGAAGCAGAAGTGGAGATGGGGTATTGGGTGTGGAGAAAGGGAAATTGAATAACAAGTATGAAAACACAGCTAAGTAGAAGGAATCAGTTTTCATGTTCTGCAGCACCACAGTTCATAAAAATCTCTTATACATTTTATGAAGATCTAGAAGAAAGGAGCCAGAAGACCCCAAACATAAAGAAATGATAAGAAGCTGGGCAGTGGGGTGCACATCTATAATCCTGACAGAGTAGGAAGTCAGTCAGGAATGCGCGTGCCACACCAAGGATTAATCCAAGGATTTGAAGCATGAAGAGTACAGCTTGAGTCTGCTAAAACAAAGATGCCTAGTCACCTAGGACTGTTTAGGTAGGAATGCCTGCTCAAGAAACTGTGGTTAGATGCTGTCATTGTGTTTTGACATTGCTCTGGAAGTGGATTACCAGGTCCTTCTCCCCTTTTGTGGTGCTGGGGATTGAACCTGCATCCTCAGAGAGTGCTGAGCAGCCCTCTACCAATGGAGCTTAGCCCCAGCCGACTCAAGAAACTGGCAGAGCTTCTGTCTGTTAAGATAGGGCATCTGAGCTTGTTAAGCTATGGAAACTTGCTCCAAACGTTTACATGGGGGCAGTTAGAAAAGTCAAGATTCTTTGTCTCACAAATAAAGATCAATCAGTCTCAGCAAGGTAGACCCCCTCTCTTCTGATCAAAGAGCAACCTTGGCTCAGTTTACCATCTTTTAATGTAACATTAACATTACCATTTTGACCTGTCTGGTGGACTTTTCAAGTGAATTATGGACAACCACATACTTAGTAAGATAAAAGTAGCAAAATTCCTGGAGCTGCCAATCAAAAAGTAAGACTCCAGCACAAGGGCTGAATTTATGTGACAACCTCTTAAGGAGAAAAACAATAAAAGAAACCTACCTCCTGGACAACTTGCTCTTTCCTCTCTGGGTAGCCCACTCTCCTTCAGAGGGCATACCTTTCTTTAATTCTTTTTCTGTAATAAATTTTACTCTTGCTACTATCTGTGTGTGTATGTGTGTTACTTAAATTCATTTATGTGATATCACAAGGATGAAGGATCTCATCCACATATTAACAATCTCAGCACATCAGGAGGCTGAGGCAGGAGGATTGTGAGTTTGAGGCCAGAGGCAGGCTGTGTAATTTAGCAAGAAAATAAAAAAGGGACTGGGGGTGCAACTCAGTGGTGGAGTGCCCTAGGTTCAGTTCCCTATAATGGCAAAAATAAGAAATGAAAAAATTTAAAAAGGGGCTTTTGGTGAGGCTCAATGGTAGAGCACTTGCCTAGCATGCACAAGGCCCTGGGTTGAACTACAATAATGTATGAGGGCGAGGTAGACAAAGAGAAAGAGAGAGAGAGAGAGAGAGAGAGAGAGAGGAAGAAATGATAAAGAAAGGAAAGGCTAATTACTTTGATTTGATCAGTGCAAAATGCATGTCGAAATATCACACTGAACTCACATTAAGATGTACAGTTAATATACACCAATAAAAATATTAAAAATGGACAAGCAAGAAAGTTTATATGAAGACCAAATCTGCTGTATATTATAAAATTGTTTGAAACTGTAGCAACACATATAATCATTGCAACATTTTTGAATTTCTATAAAAATAACCCATTTTCCTCCAACACTTTACACATCAACATATGTTGTTCAAATATTTAATATGATTCAGCCATTTCATTTCTACTTTATGAAACATATTGCAAATAGTCCAATCCTATACAGTCATTTATGCAAGTAGTTATTTTCTCAAACAATAAAGTAGAATATGCATATGTACCAACGTCTGGGCATTTAAATATTTGAACAACACTCAGATAATGTATTTTAATAAAATAAAAGTGATTTTCCTTTTTCACTGTAATACTGTTTATGTATCAAACACACCATTTGTAAAAATTTCTTTTGAGTATTGCACACTTGAATCATACCTCATTAATAAGTTAACCCCAAACAGTACATCCATATCTGCAGACATGCAGGGCCCAGACACCAGTCCATGCTGGGGCACACTCTCCTCTCTCACTTTTTGGCAGGCTTTCCCTGAAATTTATTCTCCCTGTCTAGCCTCCAACTGCCAGAGTAGCAATGTTCTCCGTGCCAGACGTGTGAGTCCAAACTCTTTCTCTAATTCCAACTCTCTTTGGGGTGAATCAGATACTCAGAGAAGCCCAAGAATTCCAGCAAACTATGTCACTCCCTGGAGAGTGGCCTGGCCAATCCATCATTCTCTCTGTAGCTGTATAATTTCTTTCTTCAGAGATAGCATGGGATTGAACCAACTGAAGGGTGTTAGTGATTTAAAGAGACTCAAAATGTTTATGTAGACAGAGGTCCAGCAAGAGAAAAATATATAGATTATATTTACATATAATTTTTATGTATTTATATAATATATATGATATATGATTTATAGACAATGTATTTACATATAAAACATATATATACACACATACACACACACACACACACACACACACACATATATATATAACATATATATTTGTCCGCATAATCTATAGGGAGGGGCAATGTGCCCCAAATATGCTTTAAAAACTTGCTCCTCCTACCTCATCTATATGAGAGAAAATACTAAGAAGAAACTTCACCCTTACCACTTCTTTCATAGAATTAATTCCGGTAGGATTCTTTGATTCTTTTTGTTGTTGTTAGATGTCATCAAGTCAGAGCTCACTCATAGCAACCCCAAGTACAACAGAACAAAACACTACACAAGTGGAGTAACATGCACATGATCTTTTTATGTTTGAGCCCATTGTTGCAGCCACTATGTTTCTTCTCATTTTGAGTCATACCACATAAGCAAAAGGATGTCTCAGGAGCTTTACCTCATTCCCATCACTGAGGTCAATTCTATTTTGAGAAGGCAACTCTTCCCCAGTCATTTCTTGAATGCCTTCTAGCCTGGGGGGCTCATTTTCCAGCATTATATTTGATAGTGCTTCTCGGCTTTACATAGGGTTTTCAATGGCAAATTGTTTTGGGGTGGAATGCCAAGTCCTTCTCCCTAGTCTTTCTTAGTCTATAAGTTCAGCTGAACCTTGTCCACCATGAGTGGCCCTGCTGGTATCTGAAGTGCCAGTGGCATAGCTTTCAGCTTCACAGCAGCACGACCTCTCCTGCAGCACAACAAGCTGACAGACAGGTGGGAGTAGGATTTCTAAGAGCTGAAAAGTCCTAGAGGGGACACAGTCACCCCCCATCCACCTCTTAGGAGGCAAACTTTACTTTTGTGCCTACTGTCATGTGGAGGACTCTGGGAGGTGCAGCCCACTTCCTTGTGCTTGCTGGAGGTTTACAGCCATTAAAACAAAAACCCTGAGGTCCCTGACAGTTAGGTGCTCAGCCCCATGCAGCCAGAGGAAGAATGGTGGTTATAGCTTCATGTAAATTTGTGTCTATTTCTCTTTATCATAGCTAAGATGACAAAATATGGCAAGAGAGAGGCCATTGCTACTGATTTCTGGCCTATTTAGAAATACTGGAAGTCTCCCAAGAAGGAGCTTCAGGGAAATTTACAGTTCAATTTTGCTGACCCAGTAGGTTTAGGTGTGAATCAAAATGTATTATTAGATTGTGGGGTTTTGTTTCTTTGGGGGTGGGGTCAGCAGACAAATTATGAAGGAGCCTCCGAAAAAACAACAAAATCTGCCCATGAGGGTGTATCAATGTGAAACCATCCTGGAAACAAAGACCTCTGCGGAAAAAAGTCTTCTCATTTCCATTTTTTTCCCCTTTGCTTTTTCTGGACTTCTCTTGTCTGAGGCTGAAAAGCAAATAGAAAAATATAGCAATTTAAGCACAATAGCAGGAGATACAGATCAATTCTTATCTAGTTTTTCCTTATTATGAATGGGATCTTTGGAGATATTAATTCACTATTCACAACCCCATATAAATAGAGAATAATGGTAGAGGCATGCATTTAATTATCTATTTTCTGTCTGGAGAATAGAGAGGAGTCCACTATGGTATTGTCATAGAGTCACCCAGAAAGCCTTCAAGGAAATGACAGAACAGAGTATGGGTGACCTGGAGGCCTGCTATCTTAACACTCTAAAACAGGAAGAGGTCTGGAGGAGGATTCAAGGGATTTGGGAGCCCATCCTCCACATTTCAAATGACTCAAGAATTGAAGTCGGAGTCACCCCTCCACGTACCTCCTCTGCTAACCGCATTGTATTCCACTTGAGAGGCGCTAATGGCAGCAATCCAGAAACTGAGCAACTGCCTGGGAGACGCTGGGGCTGCTTTCTCCTGAAGCAAGTTGCCAAAATCTTGTTGATGCAGAAAAAAAACTTGAAGGGTAAACTGCAAGAGGGAAAGAGAGCAGGAGGAGGGGAGTAAGGGGGAATGATAAATGCATGGTGAGGGATGCCCATTTAATTGAGAGTCAATCCAAATTTCTTTGTTAAAGTTCATAGATACAATACCATCATTGCAAAATTAATAGAATGGACCTAAAGCAACAAGGAAAAGAGCAAAATATGTAGATAACAGTGTGAATATCTCTCTATTGCAGCCACATTCTGCCAATTAGAGCAATCAGGCTCTCCGAGCTGTTTGCCTCTGTCATGTTTGAATACACAAACAAACATGCAAACAATACATACAGGCTTTGCATTAGTTTCCTGGAACTGCCGTAAGAAAATAACACTAATTACGTGGCTTATACAGCAGTAAAATATTATCTCAGAGTTCTGGAAACGGGAAGTCCAAGATCAAGGTGTTTCTGTGCTCCTTCAGGGGGCTGTGAGGGAGAACCTGTTCCCTGCATCTCTGCTACCTGCTGGCTTTGTTGGTATTCTTTGACTTGCTGGTGTATTCCCTTCTCTCCTTTCATTTTCACATGGCATTCTCCATCTGTGGTCTATCTTTATGTCCAAATTTTCCCTACAATAATGTCACAATGCCTGCCGTCTTTCCACTGTGGAGTCTGATCCTATCAGATCTCAGAACCTAAGCAGGGTTGGACCTGGTTAGTACCTGGATGGGAGACTGCATGGAAACATCAGATACTGTAGGCTTGGGGGAAGGACCTGGCAACGCACTCCCAAAACACAATCAGCCACTGAAAAACTTGTGAATAACAGAGAAGCACTAACAATACTGTTTCACCTATTGTACGTAGAGTCGCTATGAGTTGGACACCAAGTGGACTGCACCTAACAACAACAACAATGTAATAGTAGTAGTAATAATAATAATAATAATAATAATAATAATAATGCCCAAATAACAGCATAGTCACAAGTATTGGGGAGTAGGATTTTAAGTTATAAATTCTTGGGGGAATGCAAGTCAATTCATAAAGGGCCTGATGATAATGAATAATCTTCATGGAGCTTTTATTTTACAAAAAGAATAAAATGAAGTAATAAATCTTGTATTTGAATTCAGGAAACCAAATGAGAATGTAGGTTCTATGTCAGAATTGAGGGAGACCTTAGTCTTCTTGAAACCGACCACCTTGTTTGCATTTGTGATATAGGGGACATAATGCCTGCCATGTGAGTAGTTCTGAGCATGCCACCTGTAAAGAGTGCTCCAAGCAACAGAAAAGTGTAATTTTATAACTTAAATATCTCTTGCATATAAAGCATCTTGGTACAACTTTTGCTAAAAACAGTTGAAGGTTTTTGGAAGTAAACACTTTGTGCCCTTTTCTATTTTTATAAACCCGTTTGGTTCTGCTCTATCATACCAGTTCTTTCCTAACCTTACCTTAGACTGCTTTACAACTGAGATTTTTGTCTGAGACATAAATGGGCATATCTTCTGGTTTAGTAAAAAAAAAAAAAGTGGGGGGAGTTTTAGTCAGAAACATAAAATAAACACTTCCCTTGGAACACAATTTGGTTAGGAAACAGGTGAGTGTTCTTTCAGCATGATGCGAGAAATTGCAAACAGCTCTCTGATCTTGAAAATTATCCCTTGATTTCACTCATATTTATCACACTGTGAATGCCTTTGGAAATGAATCACCATCACATGATTAAAATAATCTCTATTTTAATTCTCAGAAGAGTTCTACTGGGAATAAAACCAACCTTTTCCGTATGTAAAAAGGAAATGCAGACAGGACTGAAGGTCTTCTGTAGAGAGATAATGTAAATGATTTCAGAACCCTGACAGCCCTCTATGCGTATACTCCTTTTAACTGCTCCAGGGTCAGGACTGCAGTTAGAAAATGTAAGGTGGTCCTGAAGTGTGTCATTCAATAGGAATGGCCTCACCTTTGAGATTCTCATGTTCTACCTTGATTCACATGTAGGAAAATTGAACTTGCTGAGCTGAGCCTCGACTAGCATTATTTCATCCTGTTTTACTCATATGACAATTATAAATTTATAGTAAGTAACACCTGGAAGGAACCTAGGGATCAATTAGTCTCTTCTCTCTGGAGGTAGGAACACAAGTATGATTATTTAGATGCCATCGAGTCAGTGTCCGACTCATAGTAACGCTATTTACAACAGGCAAAACAGTATTGTTAGTGCTTCTCTACTATTCATAGTGTTTCCAAAGCCTGATTGTTTTTTGGGAGTGGGTTGCTAGCTCCTTCTTCCAAGCCTACAGTACCTGGTGTTTCCAGGTGTTCTCCCATCTGAGTACTAACCAGGCTCAACCATGCTTAGCTTCTGAGATGTGACGGGATTGGATGCCACAGGGGTACAGCTGCAGGCTGCAAGTAAGTTGACTTGTGTTTTTTCAAAGATTTTGATCTAGAATCTAGGAGTCCCACACTTACATTCTTTTCACCACATCATAGTTGGCTGAGTAAGTTTTAGGTCTGTGCTGGAAAAATTCCTTTATTTTGTTCCAGATGATTCAAATTTATATTCAGAGTCAGTCCTATTGTCTCATGTATGGGAGAATATTGGCCATCCTCTGGTTATTCCACTGGTGTGTATTTGGGGCTGTAAGAGAAGAGCGGAGAAGAGAGAGAGAGAGAGAGAGAGAGGAGGGAGAGATCAATCTCAGCAATGAGGTACATTGTCAATCATTTAGCTAAGAGAAGGAATAAGAGAATGAGTAAGATTCTTCCAAGAGTTTGTTTATAACATATACTTATATGATCTGACAGTCTCACTCTCCAAAATTGAATGAATAAGTCATCCACAGTACAGGCTAGAATAGTTAATACACTTTTTGTGCCCCAGCAGAGGGGAAAATGGTCCTGCTTTCCTTAGCTTTATGACACATTAAGCCTAAATAGAATTAATGATTGAACTCTTGAATCATATTTTCTGTGGAGAGCTCTAGTTGAAGGCTGGAAATATACAAGAGACTCTTCATATTATTAAAAATAGCTTTATATTGGCTCAAAGAATTTTTTCACATTGTTTAGGCAGCCGTACTTGATAACAAAACTGACGTTTATCTGTGTGTGTATGAATTTGCTAGTTTTTATGTGTATCAAAACTATTAGGAGGCTGATGCAGTGTTGCATGCCTGTAATACCAGTGACTCAGGAGGTGGAGTCAGAGGCAGCCAGCATAACTTAGTGAGACCCTGACTGAAAATAAAAAATAAGAAAGGGGTTGAGGGTGCAGCCCAGTGGTAAAGCACTTGAAATGTATGTGCAAGGCCCAGGATTCCACCCCCAATTACAAAACACCCAAACAAACAGAAACATACAAACAAAAGAAATAAAAAACTATTAGGAAAAGGTACATGTGCTCTATTACTAGTGTTGTATATTATCATACTACTTAATATCTTTAATCTTCTAAAAATACAATTTTTCCTGCCTTCCAGGGGACTATTTAAAGGAAAGAAGAGGAAAGCTTCATCATGACAGTCAGCTTTTAAGATATTTTAAAGGGTGGAAATAAATAAATCAGGGCTTCTCTCCTATTGCTAGGACAATTAACTATTGAAATGTTAGGTGTATTACATTTAATGAACAACTTAATCATAAATGTAATGAATGTCTGTTAATGTTTTAAAGTTAGAGAAAACTGTGTTAACTTTATTGCAATAATGTTGGAACACATCTTTCTTCCCTTTGGCAAGTATTATACTTAAGAAAACATCATTTCTCTGATATGAATACATTTTTTCCTGTCTTAGATTTCTAGAACAAGAAGAAACATTAAAATGTTATTCCATTCATTCCTCTGGCTTTAGAATATAGTGTACAACTAGAGTTCATTGTTAAAGGACCCCCATGTATCTACTTGTTTTATGTTTTCTTTCATGATGCATATTATTTGCAAAATTTTATGCAGACTATGCTCTTTAAAGTTAGGGAGATAATTTGGTGGTAAATATAAATGAGCTTATTTGTCTAAAACAATGAGTCTCTGTGCCAGCATGTGAACTCCAGAAATGGATATTTTGCTAACTCTTTATCATTTGATAAATGGCAAAATATTTTATTTCATCTCCCTCCCTACTTCTTTCCTTTAAATGTATATATATATATGTATATATGTATACACACACACACACACACGCACACACACTAAAGACAACTTCTTTTAAAAAGAGCAAACAAAAGCAGGAAAGAAGAGATGGCCTCTGTAGGGAAGAAATTTATATTCTTTTCCCAAGACATCTGTGATATCACATTTACCTTTTTATATGACAAATTTCCTCTAATCTCCTCTGACTATGAATCACCACAGCCCAGGCATTCAGGGGAGCAGGGCGTGGCACATAGGGAGATGTCAGAGTTCCCAAGGTCAGTGATCTGTATAAATAGTCACAGAGGCTGGTCTGAGATCCAAGCTAGGTATGCCAAGGAAAATACTGGCATCACCTTAAGCCATAAAACAGAAGTCCCAGCCATGTGTATGTACCAAAACTTTTGGCAATTCAGCAAATGTGAGTAGAATCATTGAATATTATTTTAAAACCTCAAGCTTACATTAGCACTAACCTGCTCCTTATAAGGCACTTCTTAGATATTACCTTTGCCAGAATGAAGAAGAGAAGCTTTAGTCTTACTTGCAAGGTGAAATGACAATAACAACAACAACAACACAAAAACTATAACATCTTGTCTTCTTTTTATATCCTAAAGTATTTATTGAATATACTAGATTAATTGCATTTTTTTAGCCAGTAGCACACAGGGAATGAACTCTACCTTCAGTCCATCATCCAGCCTTTACCCAGGGCTGGAAATGCCTTTGCTGAGTTAATTAATCCCATGGAGATTTTTCTCCAAATCAGGTTTTTGTCTGTTATTCCTGAGAACCCAAATTGATAGTGACATGCAAAGCTCTTGCAATCCTTAACCTATCACTTGAGAGAAGTGATGGAAGGTAAATTAACCAGTTTGGGACATACTACTCAAGTAAAAATATGAGAGGGAAAAAAGACCCCAAATTGTGATTTATTAGGTTTTAATTTTTTTCTACTACCTGCATCTTAAGATAGCAATTGTGTTTGTTTCCTTACCTCAGAATCCTTAAAATACTTGGATTGCAAATCTTTGCCAGCCACTAAGTAGGAGTGGGCTAGTGGGCTTAGTGCAGTAAGAAGACAATGAGGAAGAGAGGTGAGTTGCAGAGAGCAAAGAGATGCTTTCTGGACATCATGTATCTAAATAGAGAAGGTAACCAATTGCATACATATATTTATGCAAAAATAAATAATAAAAATAGACAAAAGGCAAGTTATGTTGGTCAGTGGTGAAAATGATTATGATGATAGAAGCAAAATATACAAAGTATATATTAGTCAGAGTTCTCAGAACCAGTTGGATATATTTCCCCAGAGATGCAGAAACAGTGAGAGAGAGAGAGAGAGAGAGAGAGAGAATCATTTGTTCATCGATTGATTAAGAAACTGGCTCATGTGACTGTGGGAGCTAGTATGGGTACACCAGCAGGCTGGAAATCCAGGGAACGGTTGATGATGTATCTCAAATCTGCTTTCTCTAAAGGCCTTTGGATAGTTACCTTTGCAGAGCTATAACCAAAATACTTGAGAGAACAACTTAAAAAGGAAAGATTTATATATTTAGTTATTGTTTTATTTTTATTTTTATTTTTTGTGATACTGGGGAATTGAACCCATGGCCTTGCTCATACTTTTGCAAGTGCTCTACCACTGTGCCATTCTCCCAGCCCAAATTTACTTTAAATGTCGGGACAGGGTCTCACTAAGTTACCAAGGCTGCCTCTGGACTCCAACTTGCAGTCCTCCTGCCTCTTCCTCCCCCGTGACTGGGATTACAGGCATTCAGATTCAGGGTTCAGCACATGGTCAACTTGTCCCCATGCACTTGGGCAGAACAGTGGTGGCAGCAGTGTGTGATGGAGGAGGTTCTTCACCTAATGATAGACAGAAAAGAGAGAAAAGGAGAAGGGATCAGCAGCCAGGTAGAGCCTTCAGAACCCAACCCCAGTGACCTGCTTCCTCCAGCTAAGCTCTACCTCCTAAAGTTTCTACCACTTCCCACAAAAAGCACCACCAGCTGGGAACCATCAGCACATGAATGTGTAGGGGATATTTCACATTCAAATCATAATAGCTTTCAACTGATTAAATGAGATCTACATATGCTATGAAGAGTAGTCTGCTTTATTCAAAATCTAGTGATTTAAATGTTAAATAAAAACAAAACCAACAACAACAACAACAACAACAAAAACAAACTAAAAACGCCTCTAGGGCAACATCAGTTTAGGGTTTAGCTCAATTGGTAGAGGCTGCTCTGCACTTTCTGAGGACCTGGGTTCTATTTCCAGCACTGTAAAAGTGGGAAAAGGATGGGGCAATCCACTCCAGCAAATAATCCTCAAACCGTGAGCCATTGAAATCCCTAAGAGGGTTGTTATGAGTTGGACCCAAATCCATAGCACCTAACAACTACAACAATAGCAAAGCCTAGACTTGTTGTTAGGTGCCCTCCAGTCAGGTCCCACTCATCATGACTCTATGTACAATAGAATAAAACACTCCCTGATTCCATGCCAGGTACATGATCATTTTTATTTTTAAGCCTATTGTTACAGTCACTGTGTCAATCCATCTAGTTGAGAGTTTTCCTTTTTTTGTTGACCTGCCACTCTCCCAAACATGATGTCCTTCTCCAGGGATTGGTCTCTCCTGACTACATATCCAAAATATTTAAGATGCAGTCTAGCCATCCTTGCATCCAAGGAGAGCTCTGATTGCACTTCTTCTAGGACAAATCTTTTGGTTCTTTTGGCAGTCCTTGGTATATTCAATATTCTTCTCCAGCACCATAATCAAAATCATCAATTCTTCTCCTGTCTCCTTTACTCAAAGTCCAGGTTTCACAAACACATGATGTGACTGAAAATACCATAAATGACTCAGGTGCACTATCATCTTCAATGTGACATCTTTACTTTTTAATACATTAAAGAGGTCTTTTGGAACAGCATTTCCAATGTAATGCATCTTTTGATTTCTTGGCTGCTGTTTCCAATGGTGATGAATGTAGAATCAAGTAAAGCAAAATATTGGACAACCTCCATCTTTTTCCATTTATTATGAAGTTGTGTATCGACCCATTTGAAAGGATTTTTGTTTTATTGATGTTGAGGCACAATCCATACTGAAGGCTGTGTTCTTTGATTTTGATCACTAAATGTTACAAATCATTTTCACTTTCAGCAAGCAGAGCTGTGTCATCTGCATAACACAGGTTGTTAGTGAGTCTTCTTTCTATCATGATGATGCATGTCTTTCTTCATACAGTCCAGCTTCTTGGATTATTTGCTAAGCATAGAAATTAAAAAGGTATGATGAAAGGATACAGTCTTGATGCACACTTTTCTCAACTTTAAACCAGGTAGAATTTCTTTGTTCTGTTCAAACGATTGCCTCCTGGTCCATGTACAGATTCCTCATGAGTACAATTAAGTGCTCTGGCATTCCCATTCTTTGCAATGTTATCCATAATTTGTTAAGATCCACACAGTCAAATGCCTTTGCATAGTCAGTAAAACATAGATAGATATCTTTCTGGTACTCTCTGCTTTCAGCTAATATTCATCTGACATCAACAGTGATGTCCCTGGTTCCATGCCCTCTTCTGAATTCACCTTGATTTGCTGGCAGTTCCCTTTCTATATACTGCTACAGTTGCTTTTGAATGATAATAGGAAAATTTTGCTTATGTGTGATATTATTGCTATTGTTTGACAGTTTCCCCATTCAGATGGATCCCATTTCTTGAGAAAAAGCACAAATATGGGTCTCTTCTAGTCACTTGGCTAGGTAGTTGTTTTCCAAATCTCTTGGCATAAATAAGATAGTACTTCCAATGATGCATTCATTTGTTGAAACATCTCAATTAGTATTCCAACAACTACTGGATCCCTGTGTTTTGCCAATTCCTTCAAGACAGCTTCTATTTTATCTTTCAGTACCATTGTTTCCTGATTATATGCAACCTTTTGAAATGGTTGGTCATCCACCGATTGTTTTTGATATAATGACCCTATGTATTCCTTCCATCTTTTGATGTTTCCTTCATCATTTAATATTTTCCCTGTAGAATCCTCCTCTATTGCCACTTGAAGCTTGAATTTTTCCTTCAATTCCTTAAGCTTGAGAAACAGCTTGTTCTCTTTTGGGAAGCGTGTTCTTCCCTTTTGGTTTTCTGTCTTCAGCTCTTTGAACATGTCATTATATTTGATTTTGTCTTCTCAGGCTGCCCTTTGAAATTTTCTGTTTAGTTTCTTAACTTCATCCCATCTTCCTTTTACTTTAGCTGCTTCACATTCGAGGGCAAGTTTTGGAGTCTCTTTTGACATGTAATTTGGTCTTTTCTTTTTTTTTCCTGTCTTTTAAATAATTTTTTGCTTTCCTCATGAATGATATCTTTGATATCATGCCACATATTGTTTGGTCTTCTGTCATTAGTGTTAAATACATCAACCTGTTCTTGAGGTGGTCTCTGAACTCAGGTGGGATATACTCAAGGCATACATTGGCTTTTGTACACGTGTTCTAATTTTCTTCAGTTTCATTTTGAACCTGCATATGAGCCGTTGATGATCTGACCCACAATCAGGACCTGGTCTTGTTCTGACATTTGATATTGAGCTTACCCACTGTCTCTTTCCACAAATGTCGTCAATTTGGCTCCCGTAGGTTCCATCTGATGAATTCCATGTGTATAGTCTCTATTTATGTTGGTGAAAAAATGTATCTAGGTCATTGGTCTGAATAATTCTATCATGTGATCTCCAGCATTGTTTCTGTCACCAAGGCCATATTTTCCAACTTCAGAGACTTCTTATTTTTTCCAACTTTTGCATTCCAGTCATTAGTAATAATCAATTACTGGTCAAAAACATGGTGATTGCATATTCTATTTCAGATAGCAGAAGCTGGCCAAAATCTTCCGTACCGTCATTTGTAGCCTTAGTGGTTGGTGCATAAGTTTGAATAATAGTCATATTAACTGGTCTTATTGTTGTTGTTAGGTGCCATCTAGTCGGTATCCAACTCATAGTGACCCTGCGCACAACAGGTGAAACACTATTATCAGTGCTTCTCTGCTGTTCATAGGGTTTTCAATGGCAGATTGATTTTTTGGGAGTGGGTTGCCAGGTTCTTCTCCCAAGCCTACAGTATCTGGTGTTCCCAGGCGGTCTCCCATCCAAGTACTAACCAGACCCAACCCTGCTTAGCTTGTGAGATCTGATGGGATCGGATGCCACAGGGCTATGGCTGCAGACGGTCTTCAGTGTAGATGTATGGATATTATTTTATCACTGACAGCATTGTAGTTCAGAGAAGATCTTGAGATGTCTTTTTAAATGATGAATGCAAACTCATTTCTCTTTAATCTCTCATTCCCAGCATAGTGGACCATATGGTTATCTGATTTAAAATGGCCCATGTCAGTCCATTTTAGATCACTGATGCCTAGAATGTCTATGTCTATTTCCTTTTTGATGATTTCTAATTCTCTTAGATTCATGCTATGCACTTTTTATTTTCCTATTATTAAGGGATGTTTATAGTTGTTCCTCCTCATTTTGAGTCATGCCACATCAGCAAATGGAAGTCCCTAGGGCTTCACTCAATTTCAGTCATTAAGATAGACTGTACCGTGAGGAGGCAACTCTTCTCTAGTCATCTTTTGAGTGGCTTCCAACCTGGGAGGCTCATTTTCTGGCACTATATCTGACAATCTTTTTCTGCTATTCCCAGGGTTTTCAATGGGTAATTGTTTTAGGAGTCAGGTACCCATGTCCTTCTCCCAAGTCTGCCTTAGTCTGGAAGCTCAATTGAAACTTCTCTGCATTGGGTGACCGTGCTGATATCTGTAATATCTGTAGCATAGCTTTCAGCATCACAGCAACTGGCAGGGCCCCATAGTATGGCAATCTGACAGACATGTGTGGGACCTAGACTAGTGTTGAACCAAGTTCTCTACCATGGCCTAATAAAATTGATATATAAAATTAACCATCACAGGGTAATAAAATTAATTTTTTACTTTGTCAAAGAACATACTGTAAAATGCCAAGTGCATTGCACCAAGTTAAAGAGTACTAGGTTTGGAGGCATGAGACCAGAGCATTTCTTTTGGATTAACATAAAAGAAGCCTAAGAAACTTCTAATATTGGTTTTCCTTGGCAACTAAAATGAGACAGGGAACCAAAGGAAGAGAAACAGTTTTCTTAATGTTGATACTGAAATACCCATGGGATATGGAGATAAAGAAGTCCTGAAAACAGTTGAATATACCAGAGATGACCAAAAAAATGTATATACAATTTAAAAGACATTCTATATATTACTTTTCAAGGTTGAATTGAATATGGTAGCAGTATGTAACATGATATTTGATCAAATATAGTGTTAATTAGATGAATTCTATTGCCACCATGTATTCTTAAGCAGCAGAATGGAAAACTTTTGTCTGAAGACATGTACTCACTTATTTTTGCAACTTCTCTGTGTGTATACACATATACTTTTAGAGCTCACAGAACAAATATCTGGTAAAAGTTAGCTTTCTATGTTAAGAAATGTATGTAAATTGGGGCATTATGAATGGTCAGAAGGGAGACCTAGAATGACAAAAATAGTATTACAAGGGAACATGAAGAAGCAGAGGAAGAGGAATCAACAGAGAAAGAGGAATCAATTTTAGTATGCAACAGCAGGCTGAGATGGAATAGTTTCAGGGAAGAATGAGAATTAGGACGATATGCTGTCATTGGGCCATTAGAGGATTTTGAGATGAGAAGTGTTTTTAATAATACAAACATCAAAAGGGAGTCATAGAAGGATTAATTCTGAAAACATTCCACTGGATTTAGCAATTAGTTGATCACATAGTTTTAATAGTTGTTGTTATGTGCTGTTGAGTCAGTGTCCTAATCATAGCAACCCTAAGTACAACAGGTGAAACAGTATTGTTAGTGCTTCTCTTCTATTCATAGGGTTTTCAATGGCTGACTGTTTTTTGGGAATGGGTTGCTGGGTCCTTCTCCCAAGCCTACAGCACCTGGTGTTCCCAGGCAGTCTCTCATCCAAATACTAACCAGTCCCGATCCTGCTTTGCTTTCAAGATCTGATGGGATCAAACACCCCAGTGGTATGGCTGCAAGCAGTTTTGGTAGTATAATTTCAATAATAGCTAACATTTATTATACTTTTATATGAAGTTCTGTTTGGTGCTTTGTATATATTATACTTAATTATGCCTGTAACTTGTGAGACAGGTGTTATTATAATTATTATAATTTTTAGGTGAATAAACTCAGCTCTTTCTCACTGCTTTATTTCTTACTCCTAATGTAGTGCTTCTTGGCTCATGGTAGTTCTTGAACTAATATGGATTGAATGAAAAAACTGAATGGCTCTCTGTTACTCAGTAACTATATAACCTTGGGTAAGATAATTTACTTTCTCAGGCCTCCATTTTATCATTGGTATAACGGAATGGCTTATCATGCCCTATGAGGGGATCCCATGAGCATAAAAGAGGATGATGATCATAAAGACCTTATTTTTTTTCTGATTCTAATGTGTCAAAAATATCAGCTATTATTATTTTTTCAGGCATGGGAGAGCTAAGACTTCAAAGGGGAAGCTTTTGTGTTTAAGACTTCAGAGGGGAAACCCAGCTTTGTGGAACATGCCTGTAATGCCAGCAACTTGGGAGGTGAGGGCAGGAGGATCACGAGCATAAGGCCACAGGCAGTTTGCATAACTTACCAAGACCCCAACTCAAAATAAAGAATAAAACAAGGTTTGGAGGTGCAGCTCAGTAGTAGAGCCCTTGCAAAATATGTGCAAGGCCCTGTGCTCAATCCCCAAGTACATCCTCCTGATGGTTTCAAAAGGTGTTCTTCAAAATGATAACAGAATCTAAACTAGGGTCTCTTCCTTGATTGATAGATTAGTATTCACTTAGAATATTATTTAGCAATGCATTCAAAGGGAAAGCTTACACAAAATGGAAATGGGCCAAACATCTGCTTCCAAGGAAAGGAATTAGAAGGGAATTTGACCTAAGTACATTTCCTTTCAAACAAATGCTCTCATCTGAACTGGCCTGCTGAAATAGAAAAGTCCCTGTCAATACATCTCATTACATCCTAGCTTGATGCAGTTTAATACGAAGCAATGTATCCCATTAATCAAATTCTAGGTACTAGGGCTAGAATCTGAGAGCTGTAACCCAAGTCATTTCTCCCCAGGTAAATAGGAATGTGTTTTTCTATAAATTGCTTTGAGGTGCCCTGAGATTTCTTTAATCTAATCACAAAAAATGATAGCCAATACCTTATTTGATGGGCCCATGTTGGCACATCTTGTCTCTTCTTCCATTACATTCTCTCCCCAGATAAGCTGCCCAGATAAACTCTCCACAGGCTTTGGATTAAAAAACATATTATTGTTATCACAAAGGGAGGAGGTGAAGAAAAGTTTGTTACCTGTGGGCTTTTCATGGTTCAGCAAGAGTAGAAGTTTGCTGCTATCTGGACATACTAAAGATTGGAATTTGAAAAAATCAATTGTGACTCTGAATCTGGTATATTTGATCAGACTGGATGTTTTATGGATCTTTAATGATTTGGGAACATTCAGTATGATGCTAACCAATAAATCATGAATAGTGCTCAGGTGTGTCTTGAAATCTATCCAGAATTGTTTGCAAAAATTTAAGCAAAACTCCATTTAGACTTGGGGTTTGGCTCAGTTGGTAGAGTGCTGCTCAGCTCTCTCTGAGGCTCTGGGTTTGATCCTCAGCACTGCAAAAATGGGAGAAGGACCTGGCAGCCCACTCCTGAAACAATACTGAAATAAATAGCCATTGAAAACCCTTTGAACAGCAGAGAAGCACTGACCTAGTACCAGACACGGCACAGTGTCGGGGAGTGTGTCATTCTGTTTTACTCTCTATGAGTCAGACCCAACTCAATGGCCCTTAACAACAACAACCATTTAGACATAGAGAGACTGATAATCCTTTGCATCATGTAATTTTATCCCAAACTATACATATATTTGTAAATGGAAGAAGCATATTCCTCACTCATCCCTGACTAGCACAGAAACATCAAAGCTGTCATCATTCTATTTGTCAAGATTAGGTTTTCTTTTTATTTCTCTTTAATTATTAATAATGCATAGGCAGAGAGGTCTTTGGGCTCCTTTTAGATGGTTTACTTCTTTATTCTTCCTCAGCATGAAAATGTATCAAAGCTTCCTCTCTGAACTATTGTTCTTTGCCTCCAATGCTCTTTGTTAGATGCTTATCTTTGAGGCTTTAACCCTTTAAAAACCCTCTTTTAATATCCCTTTTAAAATTTCCCTTTATCATTTTGCACTGCATCTGGCTACAAGCTCTCCTAATATCACCCCCTCCCTTTTGCTTACACCCAGGCCTGAATGGGCAGATAAAAGGTGGATGGGACACAGTGAACATTTTCCCAGCAGCCTTTGTGAAACACACGTTGGACAAAGACATGATCTGTCAACTTCTGAGAGACGTTTTTTTTTTGTTGTTGTTGTTGTTTTGGGAAAAGGATTTTCCAGTCTCAATCTCAAGGCTTCAAAATCTGATTTTCAGAACGTGTTTTTAACCTGTCTACCCTCCCTGTATTTCATAGTAAACATAAGGAACAGTATGTCTGATTCCCACCAAATTCAGCCATCTTCCACTCCTCAGCCACTGGCTTTCTAAGGAACAGTGGCTCTTTTCTGTAGTGATATAAGTAGGGGAGGCATGTTGGGACTTTCATACCACCTCTTTCCCTCTGATACTCTTCTGCTAGGGAGCCCAGACCAACATAAAAATCAAACCAAAATTTTGCACCTGTATTTCTGTTACATCTTAATTTGCTTTTTGCTGCTGGAATTTTCCTTACATTCTATTTTTTTCTTATTTATATCAAAGCTTAGCTATTTCAATAAGTTCCCTCCTTTCTACCTTACATCTACTCACATATACTTGAACCCTCTATAACCAGTGGGCTTCAAAATTGTCTGCACATTGGAATCACTTAGGGAACGTTAAAATTTTTTCCATTGCATGGCTGCCCACCCTGGGACCAATTAAATGAGAATCTCAAGGGAGTAAGACTCAGACATCAACATTTTATATAATCTCCTCAGATGACTATAGAATGAAGCTAAGGTTGAAAGCCAATGTTAACCCATTGTTAACCTAAATGCCATGAGATTTCTGCCTATCTTACTATTAGGCAATGCTTTCAAAGCCCTTTTACTTTTCTGAAGTTCAGCGCAGAACTACCAGGTGCTTGCTCTAAAGGCTGGCACTGACAATCTGATTATCTGAGTCAATGCACCCTCACATTCAATTCTCTCAGGGATCACACCACACAGCAACAATCCTCTAGTACTAACTTGTAGAAATTTAGAGATTAGGCTAAGCAACTCAGTAGTATACCTTTAATTTTATTAAGGAAGGCAAACTGTTAGAGAGATGAAGGAAGCAAAAGAGTAAAGAGACATCCACCTACCTAAAGGTAGGAAAGTAGAAAGGTAATATTCACTTTAGTTTGTCCATCCAGCCATTGATTAGCATAAGTTCTGCATGCTCAAGACAAACCAGCGTTGATTTCACCTCTTTGGTTAATAATTGTGCCTTACTTGCATGCTGCCTTGCACAAGCAGTGTTGAGTTCTTTCTCTGCCTATTACTCTGGATTACACTTATTTAGAGAGGATGCTCACCTGCAGGTACCTTTGTGGAACTAGATGGCTTCAGGATGCAGTCCTCTCTATGCAAATTATATTCATCTAGAGCCTTGCTTGGAATATAAATGAAAACATCACTACACAATAAACTATACATGTTTGGTGATCAATACAGAAGTCTAATTTTCTCAGGTTAATGCCTTTTAATGACAGATTCCCAATGTTAACTGTAGACAGTTACATGCAAGATTATAAATCTGATGTCTTAGCTGTGAATTATTAATCTTTGCTGCCCCCCATTACATAATTGATAATGACTGTATTGACAGTTCCAAGAGGGCTCTTGAGATGGATCTGTTCAGTGGAAGGAAAAGTATTACCACTGTGGAATGTAGAAAACAGTGTAGAAATGACATGCTGTGTATTCTAATAAGTGCTTTCTGTAACCTCTAGTTGTATCCTTGGGTTTTCCAGGTTTTTTTTCTTCCGAAAGCATAGTTGTGATCAGAAAGTGACTTTATGAATGTTACCTTCTTTCCATGGATATTTGTTTCCTGTGTGTCTTCAAGTCATTTTTGATGACTTTTCCAGATGGAAAAATACATTTCATCTCCTGTTTGGGTCCACAGATCCAATAAAATTACCTGCAAGAGAACAGTAGTGCATTTCTTCCAGAAGATCATCATTCTTTATGGATTTGCTCTATTTGGGAACAAATAGAAGGCAGATGGAAGGGTGAACCTAATAGCTGAGGGTAGACAAGATGCCTGGCGGTCTATCAGATCAACAAAATTCTAAAAATGTCTGTCTTGGAATGGATATTTATTTACAAGGGATCTTTTTCCCTGTATGAGTTTGGCTGGCTTTATCTGATAAAGAGGATAAATGCAAATTCTTTCACAGCTTTACTTAGGATGCAAGTTTGATCCAGAAGGAGAAATCTACTTGCACGTGACTATTCTGCAAAGCATATCCACAGTACATTTTTCTCTATACAGTTGGACCATTTCCTAAGTGGCAACTGGCTTTTCATATTTTCACTATAAATACACTCAAGTTGCTAACACCCACATTGACCATTTTTGTTCTCAACTTTTACTTTTATTTTATCACTAGAAGGGCTCTCTCCTCTCCACACACAGGAGGAGTCCCACCTAGACAAAAACATGCTATTTAAAACAGGTCATTTCACTAAACTCGGAGGATGAGAAAAAGGGCCAGGGCCATATAGTCAGCTAATGAGGGCACTTAACAGAACAAATGATGGATAATTTCTTCAAAATGATTTACCCATTATCCCAGAAGTCCATTTGACACTTGGATGCTGTAAAATCATACTCTCCCATTTCTTTTGCTGCACATACTTTCTTCTGAAGCCATACATCCTGACCTAATGTGGCCAGGCCACAGGCTGAAGCTAGGCCACAGGAGACTTCACACTTTGCTTTGTTACAGTGTTAGGAAAGTTACCTAACATTACTGACCCCTGTTTCTGTTCATGGAGAGTAGCTATAATTAACATATGCTCAGACTTATCAATCGAATATGAAAGAATTTTGAAAAATGTAAAGTGTAATGTAAATTTATGGTGTGGTTAATATATATGTAAGCTTGGAATTGAACCAAGGGCCTCACAAATGCTAAGTATTGACTTTACCACCAATCTACACCCCAACCCCAGTATTTTTGAAGTCTACATGATTTTAAATAAATATATAGAGGCTGTGGAGCAAGAGATATCCTAGGATTTTCTTAAGAGTGTTCCTGTCCTTAATTATTTAAACCTACTATTTTGTCTCTCCATTCTCTAACTCATTTTAAATGTTTTGTATTTACTGTACAGTTGGTAACTTATTGAGTGTGGTCTTGGTCACTAAGTATTGATAGGGGCTGAGGTTTAGTTCAGTTGGTAGAGTGCTGCTCTGTACTCTCTGAGGACCTGCGTTTGACCCTACCCCCGCCCCCGCACTGCAAAAATGGGAGAAGGACGTAGCAGTCCAGTCCCAAAGCAAATCTGAAATAATTAGCCATTGAAAACCCTGTGAGGGTTGCTAGGAGTCAGACACAACTCAATGGCACCTAACAACGACAACAACAACAAAGTATTGATACTATTGTCAAACTACATTACCCAAAATGTCATTACCATCATATGTTATCTTATCCTTAAATTGTTTCATGACAGTTCAAATTATTTTTTCAACCACATGGCACCTGCCCACAGTGTGGATAAAATGCAATATTATAAAGCAGGCTCTCAACAGATACTGACAGAAATAACAGTCCCATGTATTAAATTCAGTTCATGTAAAGGTAGAAAGGTTTATTATATACTTTTTAAAGTTAAGACTGAGAAAAAGAATAGTTGTGCTGATGTAGTAAAAATTAACTACATCCCAGATGAGAGTGGTTTGCATAAATCCCATTGGTACAATTAGTATCTGCTAAAGAATGCACGTTTTGTAATTTCTGTCAAAGAAAATAAGTCATGTTTTAGTTTGAATCTTTGGTCTGATATCTATGGCAAGAATGTGTATTGCATTTTAAAATATTATGTCCTATTTCAGCTAATCTATATTTTTGCCACTAAGGTTTTTTAATTTAAATAAATATTAAAGAACTAATGCTTCTCATTTTAATGAATACATCAATCTCTTAATGTTCATGCATACTGTGTATTAGAATAGATTTAAGCTGTGGTGAGTTCACTGCTAAATCATTTCCAGCTATATAATCAACTTATAGAAAGGAGATTGACTTGAGGTTACTTGAGGGAAAATATCCCTTCATTTTGTAGATGAATGGAAATACTTAGGCTAATAACATAATGGCAAAAACTAATTTGACATCAAAAGTAAAAGAATGACTTTAGTAGGATGCCTTTTTAGTGCCTCTGTTTTATGTATGTAGAATATTTAGTTTTTTCTATTATATTGGTTTTCTTTCTAAGTATATTTTGATTAATACTATATGTTCTCCAATTGAGTAAATATGGTCTTTCCACCTTTCAGACATTACTCTAGGAAAAAAAAAAACGGTTCTTAGCTTTCTTTGAAATAAAGCTGAATATGTTATTGTTGCTATTGTTAGGTACCACTGAGTTGGTGTCTGGCTCATAGGGACCCTACGTTCAACAGGCAAAACACTGTTGTCAGTGCTTCTCTGCTATTCATAGGGTTTTCAGTGACTGATTGTTTTTTGGGAATGGGTTCCTGGGTCCTTCTCCCAAACTTACAGCATCTAGTGTTCCCACAGGGTCTACCATCCAAGTGCTAACCAGGCCTGGCCCTGTGTAGCTTCCGAGATCTGATGGGATTGGATGCCACAGTGGTAAGACTGCAGGCTAAAGTTGAATATAGATATCTGTTTCTAATAGCAAGTCTGAAGGTTTTTATTCCATTTAATGTTCACACACCCAGCCTATTTGCAGGTTTCTAATCATTTGCCTGGCTCCATTGCTGGAGCTGCTCTTCCTAATCTTTAGGGGTCTCCCTCTGTGGCCTCAGTACCAGACTACCCCCATGTTGCTATCTTAACCCTACTGCTAGTTAACCCATCTGGAGTGGTTAGATATCTGCTGCATTGCTAAGATTTCTTTCTATCCCTCCCGCCTTCCCTACCTCCTTCCTTTCTTTTCTTTATCCTTCTTTCCTTCCTCTATCTGTCTTTCCTTTCTGCTGGTCGCCTGCCTGCCTGCATTGAGACA
>VMDO01011957.1:0-64405 GCA_007922755.1 Pedetes capensis | reverse complement strand
GTAGCCCTGTGGCATCTGATCCCGTCAGATCTCGGAAGCTAAGCAGGGTCGGGCCTGGTTAGTACCTGGATGGGAGACCTCCTGGGAACACCAGAAGCTGCAGGCTTGGGAGAAGGACCTGGCAACCCCCTCCCAAAAATCAATCTGCCATTGAAAACCCTATGAACAGCAGAGAAGCACTGACAATAGTGTTTCCCCTCTTGTACAGAGGGTCGTTATGAGTCGGATACCGACTCGACGGCACCTAACAACAACAACAACATATATGTGATTTGGGGCTGGGATTTAGCTCAGTTGGTAGAACGCAGCTCTGCAGTCTCTGAGGTCCTGAGTTCTATTCCCAGCACCACAAAAATGGGAGAAGGATGTGGCAACCCACTCCCAAGGCAATCCTGAAACAATCTGCCATTGAAAACCCTATGAGGATTGCTGTGAGTCGGATACTGACTTGAGGGCACTAACAACAACAACATATATGTGATTTATGTAATGTATAACTTTATATTATAACTAAGTTTAAAGATTAAGTAAAGTGTCAGGCACAATGCACATGCCTGTAATCCCAGTGACTCAGGAGGTGAAGGCAGGAAGATCCCAAGTTTGAGGCCAGAGATAGCCTGCATAATTTTGAGAGACCCTATCTCATAAAAATTAGAAAATGGGCTGGGGGTGCAGGCCAGTGGTAGAGCACTTGCAAAGTACGTGCAAGGCCCTGAATTGAACACCCAAGTATTGATACACACACACACACGCACACACAGACACACACACACACACACACACACACACACACACACAAATATTTGTCCACTCTGCCTAGCACTGTTCCAAGCATGAGTTAGCTTGTTTAATACTTCCAATGACATGTTTTATAAAGCAAATGCAACTAAAATAAGGCAGTTGATGTATAGGTAGCTTAACAGTCTACCCCCAAATCAGTCAGGTACTAGACAGAAAAGACAGGATTTGAGCATAATTAATCTAACTCATTTGCTTATATTTTTAACTGTTTTTGCTATGCTGTTTCCATGCATCAAACACTTTTCATAATATGGTCTGACACTTATTCTAACAAGAAGTTGCAAACATGATAATGTAAAATCTTTAGAGAATAAACTTCACTTCAGGGTCATTATTAAGAGGCATAATTTGAAACATAATCTGTTTCCTTTAGAGATTTTTAATTAAAAATAAAAATCACAGAAAACTATATTTGTTGGGGAAAATATGATAAATATGTGAGTATCTAACACACTTGAACTGTATTACATTTAACATTTGAGCTTTAAATCCTAAGCAAGGCAAACATTGTTAACTCATCCAAGAAGCTTTGAATTGAGTAAATTTTTTTAAACAACAACTTTTAGTTAAGCTCAGATGATGATGATGATGATGATGATGATGATGATGATGATGATGATTATTTTAGGTACTTGGGGTTTGAACACAGGGCATCACAAATTCTTTGCAAGTGCTTTTTCACTTGGGTGCCCCCTAGTCCATTTTTTATCTTTTATCTTGAGACAGAGTCTCATTAAGTTACATAGGCTGCCTCTGGCCTCAAGCCTGAGATCCTCCTGCCTCTGCCTACCAAGTCATTGGGATTACAGACACGAGCCACCATGCCTGGTTCCTCAAACTCAGATATAAAGAAAAAAAACAGTGGAGATTTAATCCGAGAAAGGAAGAAATCTGTTTTAAGCTTATGCTCACTTTAAAGAAAACTAGCCTGATGTGTGTGCAGAGCACACTAGTGTTTTGTATGGACCATTTTCATCAAGGATCTATGGGTTTGGATAGTAGGACATAAAAAGTCAGTTGTGGGGTGAATATGCAGGCTCTCCATCCTGTGGGATCCTGGGTCCAGGCTATCTGGCTCACCTGGAGTCCTGAGGCACACCCAGGACTAAAAGAAAGCGGATGAGGCAAGCCCATCCGGGCCTAGTGGTTAGAAAACAAGATGGCGCTCCCCGGTGTATCCTGGGCACGGCCTTGGAGGGTTTCCCGCCACTGCATCCCTCCCCGTAGGTGGAAAGGGCACCGGACAATGCCACGTAGAGGGTCAGGAGAGAATACCTAAGCAACTGCATACAAGGCTGAGCCACTAAATAAAATTTGAGTTTGTTCCCTGAAGCGCTCCTGGAGTGGTTTGTGGTCTCCATCGCACTCACCGTCGGAAGAGTGTAGGGCTCCACTCCAGTGAGGTCCTCACCTTCAGGTAATTCAAAGTGAATTCTATGCAATGAAAATCATACTAGTGATGCAACCCTAGGCACATATTTCTCTATTTCTACTTTAGGAAGTGATTCTCATAATCCTTTGCTATCCAAACAAAGATATTCAATATGTCAGACAATTCCACCTTAGGGGGACAAGAAAAGTTATCTTGCCTGAGTTGTCAATAAGCACATTTACATTGCTCAAGGCAGTTGTTCTCTGTGGAACCTTTTCTTCATTATGACAATAGTTACTTCTTTTGTAGTCATAATGATTGTAATATTTTATTTGATATGTGTCTCAAGAGATTTAATGTCATATGTAAGCCATTTGCTAGAAGGTATCATGCATGCTTCAAGGCCACAGAATAAAAAACAATGAAAAAAATACTTTGTTCAATAATAACATGGCTTAAAATGATGCTTGAGGGGGGTGTGTGTTTAACCAAGTAGAAACTATGTGAAGTACTGAGAGGAACAGTCAGGGTTTTTTGTTTGTTCGTAATTTGTTTTGTTTTCTCAAACAACCTGAGACTTTGAAAGACTATATTAATCCCCCCAAGAAAGCCAATGATTAGAATGCAAGTTCTGAATGCTACAGAAAATTTGGGATGAAAGGAAAATATCATTTCCACATCTGGGTAGCAATAAGGACTAGTTGAAGTCAGAGTATGTTTCCTGTAAAGAAAAGAACAAAGGTAAAAGAAGGGAAGGGAGGAAGGAAAAGTAGCTGATGGTATCATAGACAAAGCCCTAATTCTATTCAGAACATCTGGACTTGGGGTCCATACCCTATGCCTGTGCTAGAATTTCCTAGTCTCCCTGGGTCTGTCTCACAACCTATAAAATTATGAATTTTCCATTGAATGTTTAAATTAATTTGGAGATTTAAAATTCTGGTTTTAGTCTGATGAATCTTTCTGAATGATGAGGCAACACTTTTGCATAAAATGTATAAGGATTCATTAATATTGTTTCATTACATCCTGGCATTTATGAGAATATTAGTTTCCTGATGGTGCTATAAATGTCTACATTTCCTGTATGCCAGGAAATGCTGGTGTTCTCCTGAAAGTAATGTCTTGTTTGAGTCTCCTAACCAGGTGGTACAAATGGAGAGGAGACTGATTCCTCTTCATGTAGATTATTTCAATGAACAAAGATAATAGACTAGCACAGTGTTTTAAAAACATCAGGGTTCATAAGAACCACACAGAAAGTCTGGAAAAATGTGGGTGTCTTGGATGATCCTCTAGACAGTTCAGTAGGTAAAGTGGCAGGCACAGGAATCCATATTTTAATAAGTCTCAACCTTCCTACCTCTCTCTAGTGATTCTAAGGTTGATATTCCAACAAACAACAACAACAGAAGCATTGCGGTGGTCCATGGGGGGAGACGATAGGAACTCTCGCCAGTGTGGTGAAGCAGTCTAGGTGAGAATGGATAGAAAGCCTTCAGGTAGCACATACAGGCTTTCATTTTTCCATGATGACAACCATTCCTTAATTTTATAAAAGACAGTATTCACAGAGGTTAACATCATTTTCATACAGATGAATATTTACGTAAATCATACATTTCCTTTGCTTCTGGGCTTGTCGACATTGGTGTCTGCTACCCCTGAATTAAGGGGCTTGGAAGGATTAGCCATGTGTGAAAGTATTTCTGGGACATTGTAGAAAGAACCCCATGGCTGGCTGAGTATGGAAATGACAGAGCCCTGGCTCATTCTTATATGACTGGCTCCGAACCAGGTTGGCTACAACGCTTTTCATTGAGGAAACAAAACCCAGAAGGAGGAAGGATTTGGATGGAGAAAGATTCTGCATTTGGGTTTGGACCTGCTTCCTTTGGCCGCAAGATATTCAATGGATCACAGTCCCACTGAAGGGCTGTTGGATAATAATGAAACTCATTTATCTTGGAAGAGTGAATCACAACTAAATTCTGTCTTAAGAAGTGTCTGCAGATAGAATTGTTCTATGATTGATGGTAGTTGGTTTTCTTTTCATCCTGTTTGTGAGACAAAGATGAAGAAATGAGATTAATGGCATCATCATGTTAAAGTAGATATTGGAAAGAACTTTATTAAATAACTCTACTTATTGAGAAAGCTTTCTAATACATTTTACTTGATTCTTAAGTATACAGAATTGATAGAAGCAATGTGGGACAATGCAGCAGATAACTAGCTGATTTAAATTCAGAAATCATGCCTTTATAAAAATAATGCTAATAATATGAGAAGGGAATATCTGGTCTACAAATCCACTCATACTCTTTCACATACCTCAACCTACATGAAATTTATTTATCTTGCCTTGTGAACATCCAGATCTCAAAACACTGACCCAGTATATTCTAAGACTCCAATTCAGTGAGTTTGCAATGCCTCAAGAATCACAAGTGTGTATATGTATTCCAGTCATTTCTAGCACCAGTGTCTGATGGAACACACTTTGATAAACACAGGTCTCCATCACTGCCCCACCAATCATGACTTTGAGATTCTAGGCTTTTATATTTACCATTGGTGCAGAATAACATGATGTGGGAAGAGCTCAAAACTTTCCACTGTGCACACAAGCTGGCCTTTGAGGGAGCACATAGAGACCACCCAACTCAATCTGAGGGTAGAACAGGACAAACAAGGTGTCCTTGAACATCCAGATAATATAAGGGAACACACGAACTTTGCCAAGACTTGAGATAATAAAATAAGAACAAATAAGAAACAAAGTAAGGCACTTCATTTCAAACCAGTAATGGTTGGTCTGTCATCCTGAAGTAGTGAAGCAGGCTACATCAAGTCAAACTTAGAGGGAAACTCAGTCAATGAGGATCAACGTGGGGCTGACTGGAGTCTGGTGGATTGAGAGATGGTGTGACTCCAGGCAAAAGAACCTGTCAAGGCGGATTGTCAGTGTCAACAACCCTGAGTTGCATCAGAAGTTAATACATTTTAGATTTTAAGAAAATTCCAATAAAATAAATTTATCTGTATTTTGCAAGTTGTTTATTTTTCCTCAATCCTTTCTTTTCTTGGAGACTGAATTTTGTTGATATCTAAGTAGGACATGGGCTGGGATTTAGCTCAGTTGGTAGAGCACTGCACTGCAGTGTCTGAGGTCCCGAGTTCAATTCCCAGCACTGCAAAAATGGGAGAAGAACCTGGCAATCCACTCCCAAGGCAATCCTGAAACAGTCAGCCATCGAAAACCCTATGAGGGTCGCTATGAGTTGGATACCGACTCGATGGCAGCAAACAACAACAACAACAAGTAGGACATAACCACCTGAGCCCTCTTTCTGGGGGAGGGCAGACTTTCTTCTCCTTCCTCCATTGGGTGGTCAGCAGGTCCCTTCTGGAGCATGGCACACAGGAGGAGGCTCTCATTAAGCTTCCTTTCCTTGCTCAGTATGGAGAGGGTACTGACTGCATATGGACCTGTCATTATGAAATGTCTTCAACATTTTGTTATGCCTACCACTGATGACTAGTGTGCTATAAGTGTTGGATCTTCAAAGATGATGGAAAAATTATGGTCTTTGAATAAACAAAACAAAGCACCTTATAGTCCAATAGAGAGGAATTAACCATTTCAAAGACATCTTAATGAGATGAATTCTGCAAGTCCTGTCTCTTTTCCCAAAATCTATGTTTTATGGGTATCTTTGTCCATTTTCTATCACCCCCTCCATGGTTATGGTTATGTAGGAAGTCTCTGATCTATAGTTCTTGCCTAGGTATTGTTGTTGTTGTTGTTGTTGTTAGGTGCTATCGGTCAGTATCTGACTCATAGCAACCCTGATAGGGTTTTCAATGGCTGACTGTTTTGGGATTGCCTTGGGAGTGGATTGCCAGGTCCTTCTCCCATTTTTGTGGTGCTGGGAATTGAACTCGGGACCCTCAGAGACTGCAGCACAGCGTTCTACCAACTGGGCTAAATCTCATCCCAGGTATTGTTAAGGTGGATAAATTCCCATGGCAAATTCTATTAATTTATTCTTTGAAGGCCTTCATGTCTAAGATATTTATTGTGCATGTCATTTTTCTTTTCTCTCACCCAAAACATTGTTAGTGAAGATAACTTATTTACCATTTACCATTACTTATTTACATATTACTTTCTTTATATCTAATATATTCAATATCGACATTCCAAAATGGACATATTTGCACTAATGAGGGGAATGATAATGTTGTCTTCACCTTAAGAGCGAATCTTAAAGCAAAAAATAAATAAACCTTGATTTTTGGTAGTAAATACCACCTAAACTTGATTATTTTAAAGCAAGAGCATGAATAATGATAATTAGATATAGGACTTTACTATTTCTACATGTTCACGCATTGACAAAAAATACTTTTTTTTAATTTCAGTGTCAAGGAAAAACCATAAATGTCATGGTAGGTTACATTTTTATCCTGACTTTGTCTAGACTGAGAACTGTATAAAATATTGTAAATATAAAAGTAACAAAATGTAGCTTGATCAAAATGTTCAGTTTTCTGACCTGTATTTGTCACATGTGTATAGTGTGTGACATGGTGAGAAGGATTTTTATATAGAAGGAATTTCAGATTATCTCAAAGATTGACCCTTAAAATGATAAATGAAACAATATTGGAAAATGAACCATCTCTCCTTTCATTCTGTCCACCATAAAAATTTAAAAAGAAGACCTCTAAATGAATGCAAAAAAAGTTAATATACCACATAGTGATTGGCAAAAGACCTCTAGCATTAAAACAACAGTAGACACGAGAATTTGGAACAATATTTTACTCCTTTAACAATTATCTGTATATGTTGGAGGCACATAACATAACACAACACCTCCAAGTTTATTTAATAGGATTTTCTTCCTGATTATTTTACTTTCAGAAAATTATTTTTCTTCTTCCTTCTGGGAGTAAGCTTGTGTGGAAGCCCCCTGTCAGGGACTCCGAAAACCCTAGGCTGGGAAGAGAAGTTAGATATTTTTCTCAGTATCCTTGATGCATCCCCAATAATTTGCATCCTTACTTCTTAGTCACTTTGGAATTAACAAGACAATTAATTTAAAAATTCATGAAAATATTTTAAACTACACTTTCTTTTTTCCACAGGAAAAACTATAATAATTTTTTAGTAAACAAGCCAGCTTTTCTTCTTCACATATTATATACTAAACACTGGCAAAATTATTCCCTTTATAATAATTTTCATTATTTCCTGTTCTGTATGCTTTTCATTTGCTTCTGATTTTAAAAGTATAATATTATTGAAAGGATAGTGACTATATAATTAAGACTGGAAATATATGTTGCATTTCTCTTCTAATATTACCTGAGAACCAATATTAATCTGGCATATGGTTGGTCCTAGAGAGATAATGATGAAAAAGACAGACAGAGTCGTGGTCTGAAGGAACTTGTGTTTCCTTGTGTGTGAGCTCCATGGACATTGCATTTTAACTGAATGATTTCTCAATATTGTGGAAGAGCATATTGTGCTCTGAGCTACTTAGAGTTTCACTGAATGTTGGTTGTTGGTCCCAGGATAATTCATTCAGTTTGAAATTCAATTTCGTGGAAAGGTACACAGTGCACTTCTGACCAGGACATATTAGACCTCATAATAGCGTTATCTAAAGTAAGATATTGGTTTTAAAATCTGACCAGTGTATTAAATGAAGAGAGATGAGTCACATATTATTAGGCAGGTCCAAACCCATGCAAAGGCATCATAATTGGGTGCTATTTGCTGTTCCAATAGCAGTAGACACTGAAAGGGAACAAGATATTCTTGTAAGGCTTTGGAACCACTATATTTTTGTTCTCTGACAAGATGAAAGTATTTTATTTGCTCATTAATCCTGGATCCTGGCTATTATTTAACAGAAATAGTTCTGTGGGAAAATAGCAAACATTACTTGACTTTACTTTTAAGCTGGTACATCTAGTACCCAATGGTACCAACCTGATACATGGTGAGTATTGGTTCATGTCATGAGAGAAGTATTTACTGATGCCATATAATAAATTAATGTGCATGCCCTTTGTGAGAAAATAATCACAAAAGCTTGAACAAATGTAAAATTTTCTCATGAACTCATGGGTCTTTCCCCTATGGACCAATCATAACATTGTTTCAGTTGCCTATACCTTAGACTCAGTGTTTGTTGTGTCAAATTTTTTTCTAGTGAATGACCTTAGTACTTTAATAGTACTTGTTTCCTGGGCTATAATTCAGACACAACTTTCAAGAAATCAGTGTTTCTTGCTTAGGAAATATGAATAATAAAATTGGCACTTGATGATAAAGAACCTCAAGAATTGCATATTTATTGTGATATGAGAAAGAACTGTTTATAGAAGTCACATAAAACACTCACATTGTAAAGGTGTAAATTCAATTGCTGGCATCTTCTCTGTAATTGAGATGTATGCTCATATTAATTTTTATATTGTGTCAAATGCTGGGCATGGTGACACATGCCTATAATCCCAGGGAATTGGGAGGCAGAGGCAGGAGGGTGGCAAGTTCGAGACCAGAGACAGTCTTCATAATCCAGTGAAACCCTGTCTCAAAAAAAGTAGAAAATAAATGGGCTGGGGGTGCAGCTCAGTGGTCCAGCACTTGCAAAGCATGCAAACTCAAGGACTTGGTTTAATCCCTAGCACCACACACACAAAAAATTGATATTAGTTAAATGGTAAAGTGATGGCTAAAATGTGTAAATCTGGAAGAAGTTATGGCATCTACTACATTATTAATTATTTAAGTACTACTGTTTGACATTTTTCTTCCTAATCTATAGCCATGTATTTTCATCAATAGAAGAATAGAATTTTTGTATTCAGAATTATCAGTTGTCCTTGAAAAAAATTCTCTCTCTTGGCATATAGTAATGAATAGTACTTCAAATTAGATGTTTACCATCTAATGGTAGCCAATATGCCTTACTCCTACATTGTTTTTGTTTCATTATCAATTAGATAGCTATATTTGTAGCAATATTAATAACAGAAAAATCAACTTTTAAACTGCTTAAAAGTTTTCTAGGCAACTTTTCCCTAGAGAATAAGTAAGAGGCATTCTTTAAATGTGAATGGAGAAATAAACTCTAATGTGAAATATCATATTAAAATGGAGGAGGAAATTATTAAGAAATTATTCTGTAGGTGCCATAAATGGTTTAGCTATTTTCCTAATGGAGTTTGAGTCATTCGAAATGCTATTTTATAGAGTTAGCAAAGCCAAATGAATACCTAGAAGAAATAGCAATGAGCCTTTATTTAATTTAGAATTATATTACACAAGAAGGCTTGAACACTAAAATGGCTAGAAAGAAGAATTGCTTTGAATAATAGTTCCTCTGTGTTTAAATAAAAAAATCAAATACCTCGTAGTTATTTAAATGAAGACAGAATTCATATTAATTTTGTACATCATTTATATGACAGCAACAACAACCAGAAAAAGAAAAAAAGAAAGAAAGGAAGGAAGGAAGGAAGAAAGGAAGGAAACCATGTTACCAGAACATAGTTATTTAAATACACAAGATGGTCCATCACACTTTGGTTTTCTAAACCACAAAAGGCAATCCTGAGTTTATTTTATGATTGATGGTCTGCCCTTAGGGAAAATTAGACATTCCTCAAATTTGCTAAATTATTAACTATCAGTGCCAAAATATGCTGTTATTGAAATTTTATGTATACTAACTTCATTAGACATTATGTTTCTAATAGTGATTAGGGAAAACTACCTAATGTGGTACATTGCAACACTTAATTTCAGTTATTAGACATTCTAGTCATTTCCTTTATCAGGTATTTTCCCAGGGGTCTGCTGAAATATTGCATATCTAGAAAATTATTCTTGTATAGTAATTGCTACAATGCTATAATGTTAACCATTCTGTCCAATACATAATTGTATTTTCTGTTGATATCACTGTTTTACCTAGAAGCATCTTTTTGTTGTTGTTTTTATTGTTGTTAGGTGCCATTGAGTCGTGTCAGACTCATAGTGACCTTCATGGGGTTTTCAATGGCTCATTGTTTCGGGATTGCCTTGGGAGTGGATTGCCACATCCTTCTCCCATTTTTGTGGTGCTGGGAATTGAACCTGGGACCTCAGAGACTGCAGAGCGGTGCTCTACTAACTGAGCTAAATCCCAGCCCATAGAAACATCTGGTGCTTTAAAATAATTTTTGAATTTGTAAAACATGATAGATTGCATTATTGGATACTTAAGATGATTTTACATTTGAGGAAGTGATGATAAGAACAACAAGGTTAATATGAGGAATCATAATGCCTAAATTTGAAAAATGTACAGAATCTAAAGCCCCAGAGTAATTTTAATGCATTGATGAATTATTCTTGTTAATTATATTTCAAAGCAAGTTTATCAAGGGTAGTTCTGCAACCTGAAAGGATGGAAATATGTTCCCACTGGAGAAAAGTAGACTTATTTTATTATATGTGTGGTGTATGTGTACATTTATATATAACATTTTTATAACCACAAACTAATAAGATAAAATATTTTCTACATGATCAAAAAGCGCACACATAACAATTAGTATTCTGATTGTACATGTAGATATTTCTCTCTTCTCATTTGTGAAGTACTATGAAAATAAAATTCTTTAGAGCTATGATGTAAGATCTACAAATCTCAACTTTTGTTACTTTAAATTCTCCAAAGGCAAAGGAAACAGAGATAATTTTATGACAGAATACAGGGTGGGACTGTATAGGTAGATAGGTAGATAGATGAAAAATACCCAGTTCAGAATACTGAATCAATAAATGTCTTACACTATATGCAGAGAATGAAACACAAAAACCATATGATTATCCCACTAGATGCAAAAAATACATTTTAAAAATTTAACATTCCTTCATGATAAAAAATTTAAGCAAATATATATACATGTGCAAGAACTTCCCTGAACATAATAAAGGCCATTTATAATAAGCCAACAGTAGACATCATACAAAATAGGGAAAAGCTTTAGTATTTCTCCCTAAGATCTGAAACAAGTAAAGGATACCTATTTTCATCACTTTTAGTCAACATAATACTGGAAGTCCTAGCCAGAGCAATCACACAAGACAAAGAAATAAAGGTCACCCTAGTTATAAAAGAGCCTGCAGCCATACCACTGTGGCATCTGATCCCATCAGATCTTGGAAGTTATCAGGGTCAGGTCTGGTTAGTACTTGAATAGGAGACCATCTGGGAATACCTAATGTTGTAAGTTTTGGAGAAGGAACTGGCAGCCTACTCCCAAAAAATAATCAGCTCTTGAAAAACCTATGAACAGCAGGGAAGCACTGACAATAATGTTTTGCCCGTTGTACATAGAGTCACTATGAGTTGAACACAGACTTGATGGCACCTAACAACAACAAAAAGAGGAAGTCAATTTTTCACTGTTTAAAGATGATATGATCTTATATATAGATCTTATATTTAGACCAAAGGGTCCACTGAAAAATTAGTATAACTAATAAAAATGTAGCAAATTGCAAGACATAAAATCATCATGTAAAAATCAGTGGGATTTTTATACACTAATGACAAATTTCTGAAACACAAATCAGGAAAATAATCAGATTTACAATGGATACAAAAAATAAAATACATTGGAGTCATTGAATCAAAGAGCTGAAAGATACTTGCAAGGAAAACTATAAAACATTGATGGAAGAAACTGAAGAAGATACAAAAATGAAAAACTAGAAGGGCATCCCATGTTCATGGATTGGAAGGATGAATATTGTTAAAATGTCCCTACTCTATGCAGTTATCCACAGATTCAATGCAATCCCTATCAAAATGCCAATGACATCCTTCAAAATACTAGAAAAAGCAATCCTAAAATTCATATGAAGCCATAGAAAATCCTGAATAACAAAAGAACTCTTGAGCAAAAAGGACAAAGCAGGAACTATTCCATTTCCTGACTTCAAAATAGACTAAAACTTATAGTAATCAAAATACCAGAGCAAGGCATGATGACGCATGCCTGTAATCCCAGCGGCTTGGGAGGCAGAGGCAGAAGAATTGCAAGTTTGAGACCAGGGCCAGTTTGCATAACTTAGCGAGACCCTGTTTCAAAAAAAAAAAGGGGGCTGGGAGTGCAGCTCAGTGGTCCAGCACTTGCAAAGCATGCAGGTATGAGGCTGTGGGTTCAACCCCCAGTACTGCATAAAAAAAATTGGATTGGGGTAAAAAAAGACATATTGACAATAGATACAGAATAGAGAGCCTAGAAGTATAGCCACACAGCCTCAGATAACTGATTTTCAACAGAGATGCTAAAGATATGCATTGATGACAAGGTAGTGTTTTCAATAGATGTTGTCAAGTCAGGTCCCACTCATAGTGACCCTAAGTACAACAGAATGAAGCACTCCCTGATTCTATGCCAGGCACACAATCTTTTTTATTTTTAAGCCCCATTGTTGCAGACACTGTGTTAATTCATCTAGATGACAGTTTTCCTTTTTATGTTGACCTGCCACTCTCCCAAACATGATGTCCTTCTCCAGAGATTGGTCCCTCCTGACAACATTTCCAAAATACCTGAGATGCAGTTTAGCCATCCTTGCTTCCAAGCACTCTGGTTGCACTTCTAGGACAGATCTGTTGGTTCTTTTGGCAGTCCAAGGTATACTCAATGTTCATCTCCACCACCATGATTCAAAAGCATCAATTCTTTTCCTGTCACCCTTATTCAAAGTTCAGCATTCACAATAAGGATGTCTTTTACAGCACCTTTTCCCTGCACATACTTTGTTTTCTTGACTGCTGCTTCCTTGGATGTTGGTTGTAGAACCAAATTGAGTAAAATCTTGGGCAAATTCAATCCTTACTCCATTTATCATGAAGATGCACACTGATCCAGTTGTAAAGATTTTTGTTTTGTTGATGTTGAGGTACAATCCATACTGAAGACTGTGTTCTTTCATCTTCAACAGTAAATGTTTCAAACCCTCTTCACTTTCAGCAAGCAGAGTTGTGTCATCAGCATCACACAGGTTGTTAATGAGTCTTCCTCCAATCATGATGCCACATTCTTCTTCATAAAGTTTAGCCTCTCTGATGATTTGCTCAGCATAGATATTGAAGAGGTACAGTGAAAGGATACAGCTCTGATGCACACCTTTCTTAATTTTAAACCAGGCAGTGTTTCCTTGTTCTGTTTGAACTAGTGCCTCCTGTTTCATGTACAGATTCCTTATGAGTAGAATTAAGTGCTTTAGTATTCCCATTCTGCACAATGTTATCCATAATTAATTGTGATCCACACAAATTCCTTTGCGGAGTTGAGAAAACAAAGATATCTTTCTGGAATTCTCTGCTTTCAGCTAATTTCCATCTGACATCAGCAATGATGTCCCTGATTCCATGCCCTCTTCCAACTCCTGCTTGATTTTCCAATATTTCCCTGTATATATACTGCTGTAACAGGAGAATGACATGGTATTCCACCCCTGGAACAATCTTGAAACAACCCGCCATTGAAAATCTTTTGAAGGTTGCTGTAAGTTGGACCCAACTCATGGCACCTAGCAATGACCACATACTGTTGTAGTCACTTTTGAATGAATTTTAGCAAAATTTTACTTGTGTGTGGTATTATTGATATCATTTGGTAATTTTAGCATTCAGGTGGTCCCCTTTCTTGGGAATAGGCACAAATATGGATATCTTCCAGTCAGTTGGCCAAGCAGCTGTTTTCCAAATCTCTTGGCATAAACAAATTAGCAGCTCCAGTGTTGCATCTGTTTGTTGAAACATCTCTATTGGTATTCCATCAATTCTTGGAGCCTTGTGTTTCACCATTTCCTTCAAGGCAGCTTCCACTTTGTCCTTCAATACCATTGGTTCCTGATCATATGCAGCCTCTTGTAATGGTTGGTCTTTCACCAGTAATTTTCGGTGTATAGACTATGTGTATATTTTCCATCTTCTTTTGATGTTCCCCACATTGTTTAATATTTTCCATGTAGACTCTCTCACTATTGCCACTCAAGGTTTGTATTTTTTCTTCAAATCTTCAAGCTTGAGAAACAGAATATGTTCTTCCCTTTTGGTTTTCTATCTCCAGCTCTTTGCATTATATTTGATTTATTATATTTGATTTTGTATCCTCAAGGCTTCTTTTGAAATCTTCTGTTAAGTTCTTTAACTTTGCCATGTCTTCCTTTTACTTTAACTACTCGACATTCAAGGGTAAGTTTAAGGGTCTCTTTTGACATGTAGTATGGTCTTTTATTTTTTCCTATCTTTTTAATAACCTTTTGCTTTCTTCATGAATGATGTCTTTGATTTTATGCTACAACTCATTTGGTCTTCTACCATTAGTGTCTAGTACATCAAACCTGTTCTTGAGGTGGTCCATGAACTTGGGTGGGATATACTCAAGGTCATACGTTGGCTCTTGTACACTTGTTCTAATTTTCTTCAGTTTCAGTTTGAATCTGCATATGAGCAATTGATGGTCTGATACATAATCAGCTCCTGGCCTTTTTCTGACTCTTGACATTGAGCTTTTCCTTTGTCTCTTTTCACAAATGTAGTCTATTTGGGTCTTGTATATTCCATCTGGTATTTCCATGTGTCTAGTCATCATTTATGCTGGTGCAAAATGTACTTGCAATGAGGTCATTGGTCTGACAGAATTCTATCATGCAATCTTCAGCATCATTTCTGTTACCAAGGCCATATTTTCCAACTACTGAGCCATCTTTGTTTCCAACTTTTGCATTCCAGTAAGCAGTAATTATCAGTACATCATGATTGCATGCATGTTAAATATATTTCAGATTGCAAAAGCTGGTGAAAATCTTCCCTATCTTCATTTATAGTCTCAGTGATGGGTTCACAAATTTGAACAAAAGTTTATTAACTTACTTTCTCATTGGTATATGGATATTATTCTATCGCTGACAGCATTAAACTTCAGGACAGATCTTAAGATGTCTTTTTTGATGTTGAATTCGACCTCATTTCTCTCTAATCTGTCATTCTCAGCATAGTATACCACATGATTATCTGATTCAAAATGGCCCAGGTCAGTCCATTTTAGCTCACTGATGCCTAGAATGTTGATGCTTATGCACTCCATTTCTCTTCTCATGATTTCTAATTTTCCTAAATTCATACTATGTACATTTGTTAATGGATATTTACAGTTGTTCCTTCCTTCTCATTTTGAGTCGTGCCACATTAGCAAAGCAGGGCTAGGATTTAGTTCAGTTGTTAAGGTGCCATTCTGTGGTCCTGAGTTCTATTCCCAGCACCACAAAAATGGGAGAATGATGTGGCAATCCACTCCAGAGGCAATCCCAAAACAATTAGCCATTGAAAACTCTATAAGGGTCACTATGAATCAGATACAACTCCATAGCACCTAACAACAATAACATCAGCAAATGGAGATCTCTGGGTATTTACTCCATTCCCATCATTAAGGTAGACTCTGCTTTGAGGTGGCAACTCTTCTCCAGTCTTCTTTTTAGTGCCTTCCAACCTGGCAGCTCTTTTTCTGGTACTATATCTGACAGTGTTTCTCTGCTCTTCCTGGAGTTTTCAGTGGCTAATTCTTTCTGGAGTAGGTTAGCCATGTCCTGCTCCTTAGTCTGCCTTAGTCTGGAAGCTGAGTAGAAACCTGTCCATCATGGGAGACCCAGCTGGTATCTATAATACTGTTGGCATAGCTTTTAGCATCAAAGCAACACACAAGTAGGGCTATCAGATGCATGGGGGTTCAATAAATGGCGTCGGGAAACTCAGATACCCACATGTAGATGTATGAAATAGACTCCTGTTGCTCCCCAGTTATAAAATCAACTCAAAGTTGATTAAAAACTTAAATATAAGTCCTGAAACTATGGAACTACTAAAAGAATACATGATGGAAACACTTCAGAACATTGGAATGGACAAATAATTTTTAGACAAGATACCAAAGGCATAAGAAACAAAGCAAAAAATTGAGAAATGGGCTTGCATCAAACTTAAAATGTCCCCAAGAAGACATAAAAATTGCAAACAGGTATGTGAAAAAATACTCAACATCACTAATCATCAGTGAAATGCAAATATAAACTCCAATCGGATATTCCCTCATCCTAGTAAGAATGACTGTTACAAAAGAGACAAATGATAATTCTGTGGAGGTTGTGGAGAAAAGGGAAACCTTGCACGCTATTGGTGGGAATGTGAATTAGTAAAACTATTATGGAAAATAATATGGAGGCCCCCAAAAACTAAAAATCAAACTACTGTATGATCTGGCAATCTCACTACTGGGAATATATCTAAACAAAATGAAAGCAGTAAAATATATCTGCACTGCCCCCCCATTTTGCAGAATTATTCATGTTGTTGTTGTTGTTAGGTGCCCTCGAGTCGGTATCTGACTCATAGAGACCCTCATAGGGTTTTCAATGGCTGACTGTTTCGGGATTGCCTTGGGAGTGGATTGTCAGGTCCTTCTCCCATTTTTGCGGTTCTGGGAATTGAACTTGGGACCTCAGAGACTGCAGCTCAGTGCTCTACAACTGAGCTAAATCCCAGCCCCAGCATTATTCATAATGCCCAAGAAATGGAAACATCTTAAGTCACCATCAACAGATGAATGGATAAAGAAAATGTACATATACACAATAGAATACTATTTGTCCAAGCTAAAGAATGAAATCCTGTCATTTGCTACAACATGGAAGGGACTAGAGATTAATATGTTAAGTGAAATTAACCAGGCATGGAAAGAGAAGTATCACATGATCTCATTCATATATGTAAACTTAAAAGGTTGATCTCATAGAAGTTGAGAGTAGAATGGTGTTTACCAGATGCTCAGGAAAGTCAAGGATAGGAAATTTTGATCAATGGGTACTAAGAGTCAGATGGAGCAAGAACTTGTGGTCAGCTATTACACAGCATGGTGACTATTGTTGTTGTTGTTGTTAGGTGCCATCGAGTTGGTATCTGACTCATAGTGACCCTACGTACAACAGGTGAAACACTATTGTCAATGCTTCTCTGCTGTTCATAGGGTTTTCAATGGCAGATTGATTTTTGGGAGTGCGTTGCAGGGTCTATCTCCCAATCATGACAATAGAGAGTGATAATGAACCATACATTTCAAAAAACCTATGAGAAAGTATTTGGAATGTTTTCACCAAAAAAAAAAAAAAAATGATAACAGTGCACAGATATGTTTAGCCTGATTTAAACATTATATAATAAATATGAAAACATCGCATGGTGCCCCATTAATCTGCACATTTTTTAATGTTTTTATGTATGTTACAGTGAAATTTGAAAATAAATACACGTATTTTAAAACAAAGTAGCAAAAAGACTGTTTGAGACCTGGCAATGCTAACAGCACTCATTTAAGCCTTTGGTCATTTTGGATGACCTTGAGAATCCTGAAAGGCTTTCTGTAACACGATGATGACATTTGAAATGCTTTCCGAGAAATAGGTGAAACACTCAATTATGTTTTGTTTAATCATCAGATATTGTGATTATGTTCTGGCAGGATGGTGGCAATTAATCACATTAGGCCAGCAAACATTGCCATGCCTATCACATCTACATGAAGAACAAGTCAGAATCTCAACAGCTGGGCAGTTAGTTTCATGGGCATAAAGCCAGTGGCCGTATTTTCCTTTGTGTTATACTTCTTTCATCACTGAGAGATCTCAGTGAGGAAGCAGTTGTTTGGTAGGGAATGGTAGATGCTTCTCCTGTGCTCCTCTTATACTCCAGGACAACTCTTAGGAACTTGGGGAAGACTAAAATTATGATGATTGCAATGACAGTTATATTTATGCATGAGTGTCCAAGAATACTTTTGTATTTTGTAATCTCAAAAGTTACATTCAAATACAGGGTTCTTCCAAGTTATATTCCCATGATGAGTGTTTATAAGAGATCTTCTAATGCAGCCGTATATAATAGTTTCTAACATTGTTTTTGCTAGCATTAGGACAGTATCTCAGTAGTAATGCAATATACAATAGATAGTTTAAGTAATGGATTTGTCTTATATGACAAGGATTCTGAGTATTCTCTTTAGACTTTATTTATTATTATTATTTTTTGACACAGGGTCTTGCTAAATTGCACAGGATGTCTCTGTCTTTGATCTTGTAATCCTACTGCCTCAGCCTCCTGAGTCACTGGGATTATAGGTATGTGCCAAAATGCCAGTCTCTAAATATCCTTGGAAAAAAAAGTGAATATTATAGTAGTAAAGAGACATTTGAGACTGAATTCAAATTAAGCTACCAAAATGCAGGTAAACATTGTGAAGTCAGGTGATAGGTTTGAAATACCATTAATTGAGAAGGCTTTTCTTTTGATGAGGGATTAAAATATACACAGTGGACATTTGAACATGAGTATATAATGGTTTTAGACCCCAAAGGACATAATAGTGAGGGAAATAATGCATAGAAATATTTAAAGTATGTATGTATAAATTTATGAGATGTATGCATCATCAGTTATTTCACTGGAAAAGAAAATTAGAACTGGCTGCCACTCCCTTTCTTTGCCTCTTGCAAAGGGGCACAGGAGCCACATACTTTTCAAGGAACCAGAAGAATGGACAATGGGTGCTAGAGAGAGCATCTTAGAAATAGGGTCCAAGGTCGGATATCCTACACATCTCCTCTAATTGTTTTGATCTCAGTATCCCTTGCTCCCTGTTCTCTACATACTTCCAAGAGACCACAGGAATCAGCAAGCATCCTTTTCATTGTGTGTCTTGCATACTAGGACCAACATAACCCTAAATCCTGAATGTTTTGAATAAATAGTCCCCTTAAGTATCAACATATTTCAATATAGTCCTCTCAAAGAAGCTATTAATTTTCTTACTGCAGTCATTAATTTAGGAAACTTTGTGAATGGATATTGCTTCAGTTATTGTTATTGTTAGGTGCCATCCAGTCAGTCCAACTCATAGCGACCCTATGTACACAGGCAAAATACTATTGTCAGTGTTTCTCTGCTATTCATAGGGTTTTCAGTGGCTGACTTTGTTTTGGGGAGTCGGTTTCTGAGTCTTTCTCCCAATCCTACAGCACCTCGTGTTCCCAGGTGGTCTCTTATCCAAGTACTAACCAGGCCCAATCCTGCTTAGTTTCCGAGATCTGATGGGATCAGATGCCACAGTGCTATAGCTGTAGGCATTGCTTCAGTTACCAATATTTAAATGGTGACCTACATGGAATTGTCCACTTCATATGAATATACTCAAGAACCTGACGTGTTATAGTATACACCAAACTCACTGTCATTTAGAATATTTAAATGATTATATATTACATAAGATGTCTATTTGCATGTACTCTTGGAAAAATAGATGTTTATTACCATGTGTCATTTCCATCCGAGAGAAGGACCCATGTAGGATAAGGAATTAGGAGTTTTGATATCAAACATCCTAGCTGTATGTAATTAGATTTGTGGAGGATCTCTGAGCCTTGATTTTCTATCCTGTCAAAGACAACTACTTTATGAAGTTGTTATAAAACTTAAGTAATGGATGTACACGAACACCTGTCCTATAATCCATGCTCCAGGGTTATGACTGTGGACAGCTACATACAAAGTATGCCTCTGTTTTCACATTGTCTTTTGCTTGACATTTCAGAAAGTAATTTGGGATTGTTTCTTTCTGTCCTTTAGCAAGAATATAAAGTAGTATTATACCCAAGAAAAACTCTAAATTCTTCATTATGAAAAGATTATTTGAGAATTCTACATTTAGGAACATTATGATGCTTTATGAGTAATTAGGATTTAGGAATGGTATCTATTAATAACTTATTGAAAGGATCACGTGATATAGCTAAGGTCAGAACTACGTGGGCCCACATGTTCTTGATTTCAGCTTGTCTTTGAATATTTTGGAGGGAGGCATCTCAGGATTGCTGTGGGATTGATACACACAGCAACTGGGCTGGGGATGTAATTGTTGCTGCTGTTTGGTGCCGTCGAGTCAGTATCCGACTCATAGCCACCCTCATAGGGTTTTCAATGGCTGTTTCAGGATTGCCTGGGGAGTGGATTGCCATGTCCTTCTCCCATTTTTGTGGTGCTGGGAATTGAACTTGGGACCTCAGAGACTACAGAGCGGCGCTCTACCAACTGAGCTAAATCCCAGCCCTGGGGATGTAATTAGTTTAGTAATATATCAATACCTTAGTGGCATAAATCCCATTCCAAGTGTTGTTTTATTTTGCTTCTGACTGGTGTCTGAGAAGCCTTTCCTTCTCTAGCAGATGAGGACAGTGCAGGAGCATGGCCCTGGAAAGCACCAGGGCTATGCAGGTTCATTTTACCTGGCAGCGTTTGGATTCCTTATCTACAAGCTGTATGGATGAGACCCATGGCTATGGGAAGTTACTCCATGGTTCTCATCCGTGGTTTTCTTTTATTCTAATGGGGGTTTAAAGCTGTCAATACTGAGTGAATTGAAGATGTAAAGTACTGAGAACCATGCCTGCCCGTTACCGAGGACTCATCAGATATCTGTGGTGATAAAGATGAGGAGAGGGAAGGAGACGAGAAGGCAGACATAGAGATTGAGGTCTCCTGAGGTTGAATTGTCATGATGAAGCCTCTCTTTAAGCAATTTTAATATAATGCCTTCTGCTAATTTTATATTATTTCCTTGTTCAAATTGTAAGCTGATTAAATTGAAGCAACATGCATATCAGTTTGCCAGATCTGCTGTGACAAAGTACCACAGACTTGGTAACTAATACAACAAAAATATATTGCCCCAGCTCTGAAGGTCAGAAGCCCCTGAGAGAGGAGTCCACAGAGTTGGGGCCCTGCAAGGGCTGTGGGATGTGCCCCAAGCCTCTGTCTCCACAGCCTTTGTGGGCAATCTTTGGTGTCCTTTCTCTTAGGGCAGCATCATGCCAAAATCTGCTGTCACATTAATGGGATGCTCTCCCTATGTGTGTGTCTCTGTCTGTATTTGCCCTCTTTATAAAGACACTAGTTACATTAAATTAGGTCCTATGTTAGTGACTCATTTTAACGTAATCACCTCTTTAAAGAAACTGACTCCAAATTCAGTCACGTTCATTCATAGACACTAAGAGGGGTTCAGGGTCTTTTGGTGGAACCCAAAAGGGATCAACCCATGAGGCATGTCTTATTTAACTCTCTACCATTAACAGATGGTATGTAGTACCTTTTGCATCTCAGAGACCCAAAGTCATGTGCAGCAAAAAATGACTGCTCACATGAAAGTCAGTTTTTGTTGGAAAGTTGCAAGTAAAATATGAAGAAAAATATTCTCCTCCTGACATTTAGCATTTCAAGTTAAGCTTAAATGTAGCAGCCTATAGTCTCAGCTTTAGATCATTTAAAATTTACAAACATTTGAATTAAAATTTAGTTTTCTGTTATTATATTTGGATCCTTTGGGAGAAGGACCCAGCAACCCACTCCCAAAAAACAATCAACCATTGAAAACCCTATGAATAGCAGAGAAGCACTAACAATACTGTTTCACCTGTTATATGCAGGGTCGCTATGAGTCAGACATCAACTCTACAGCACCTAATAACAATAATATTTGGATCCTGAATTGTTTGAGTTTCTCGGCTGCCTATCCCAGACTCTTTATTCATTAACTACATGATGTATTTCTTTCCTTTCTCCATGAGGGAGCCAACTTTATATAAAATTCTGATTTATATATTTAATTTGAAATAGTCCACAGCTGTCAGTGCTTTTGTTGTTCATCTTATAGAGGAAGAGAGAGTTAATAGAGATCGAGGGTCTCAATAGATGATAACTAAGAGGCTTTTGAGAGACATTCAGTTGCCTTAAATCAGAGATCTCCAACAATTATCCCAGGCATATGAAGCTCTTGTTGCTCTGTGAAGATTTCCTGATCTTTGTTAATTTTATCAAGGCACATTGGTATTTCTTCTTTATTTCTATCCTACATTCTAGTGCCATCGTCCAGGGAGGCCATTTTCTTTTTTCTATATCAATGTTAACTGAGTAGAAGGGTGAAATTTTAGAACTGAGGAGGGCATCATAGTAAATGTTTCAACTTCTTGTGTTTAGAGATAAAAAAAATCTGAGGGTTAAGAAGGATGAAGACTATATCCAAAGTCCCAAAGGAAAAGGCAAGACTAGAATTCAGAATAATTTTCCACTATATTTCATAATTTCTTTTCCTCATTAGTTGACTAGATAAAATCTGCCTGGTAGACTTTTCTTCTCCAATCCCTTCTGTCTTCCTGCATAATTCTCTTTTAATACTAATTTTTATTCTTGTCTAAATAAACTCCGTTTCCTGGACAATTTTGAAGTCATTGAATTTAAAGTGAACTAGAGACCACCAGAGAGAATTTGACCAGAGCTAAAGTCATTGGTAAGATTAATTCAGAAAAAATCACTCTGGCTGTCTTGCAATGTAGACATTAGTTGTGGCATTTCACCCATGACAAATCTGAATTTTCAAATCAATACTGGGTATGCTAAGGCCATCCAAGGTGCTCTCACATTATTTTCTCCATATCAGCCCCAGAGCCATTGGAGAAATTATCCTACTGGATGAAATTCCAGTGGGAAGGAGAGGAAGGTTTAAATAAGCTTAGGTGAAAATACAGTGAGTTGAAGTTGTAGTCAGGGTAGATTTCGATGCCTTCTATTCCAGGTTAGAAATAGTAGGTTTATGTAGGTCGGAAATGCCTGCATTTTTAGTAGTTCTTATTTCACTCACATGCTACTGAGTAATTCACAAATTTTCTGGTTTTCTAAGTTTCATAAAATCTAATGAGTTTTAAAGAGAGCTGAAATAACCTTCCTTATATAATATTCCAATTAACAAAGCAACAAGCCTCTAGGAAAGAAAATCTGGAACTCTTTGGTCCAAATCCCTTTGTCTTTTCTTGTTAAAAGATTTTCAATTCAGTTCACTCTGTTGATATACCTGATGATTTCTTCATCTCATGCCTACAATTATAATTAGTATCTTTCTCTTAACATGAAACTACTTTCACTCTGTCATTAAAGTGACCTTCAAACAATCCCTGAAGCCAATCCCATGAAATTACATTTTCAATTTTCTAAAAATAGGTAAAATATAGACATATTATAAATATGTAACACAACTAAAACTTTACATAAGCTTCTAAGGGGAACTTATTGCTTTTTAAAATTTATTCATTTTAAAATTATTTGGTCTGTAGTTTTTAAGAATTTAATAATGGAATATAATTTCATAGTGATATTTTAGGGAATCTTCTATTTTAACTTGTGGTAATAGATATCCTGTGGCAAATTCTTAAACTGATCATTTCATCACCTTCCGTAGAAAAGACAAATTTATGTCTTCAGAAAATTACATATTTTTATGTTAGTCATTTTGAAAATCTAATTTCTCAAGATATAGGATATTTCTTGATCTTCCTGACAGTGATCATCTAAAAACATTTACTCCAGCTCTATTCACATTTGCACAGGAGAAATAATGATGTTACAAGGAATGTACTAGAGTAGTTAAGCTGCCAATCTGTGTGTATTGTAAGTGTTTATGCATATATAGCTGAGAGACTAGTTTCAGCATATTTTTCATTTAATGTTTGTAATTCTATTATAATAGAAGCATATGCAAAATTAACTCTCCTATTTAATGTATGTGTAGTTATCAGGGAAATTTCTGGACACTCAGCCAAGCGGATTGATACGTTAATGTTTTTATCTGTAAATGGTAGTGAAAAAAAATCAAGGAAAAAGTATGCACTTAGTTCAGCTCAACTCCTTACAAATTTTAAAGTGGAAAAAAGTCACATTTTTTGACACATTTCCATTTTCCTTCCTGTTGAAACCTTTTATAAGGTTCCTTGGCACATACTTAATCTTTGTACAAATTTCTACTCTTCTGTAATTTCATTAATGATTTTCCAGTTGACAATAAAATTTAAGAAAATGATTAGTCAGTGTATTTGGTTTTATTGTGCTTCTCTCCATTGTACTTTGCAGTCATTGTGTTTTTATAAATTGAGATTTGGGATCACACTGCATCCAGTCCAGCAGCACCAACTTTCCAACCGTGTTGTTATTTCTTGTCTCTGGATTATATTTTTGGTAATTCTTGCAATATTTCAAACCTTTTCATGATAATGTTATAGTGATCTGTGATTCATTATCTTTGATGGTACCATCTGATTGTTTGGGGAGACCATGAACTCCATATAGGACAACAAACTTAATTGACAAACATTGTCTGTGTGTGACTCCTCCAGCAACTGGACGTCCTCCATCTCTCTCCCTCTTCTTGGGCCTTTCTAGACCTTGAGACACATCAATATTGAAATTAGGCCAATTTAGAAGCCTACAGTAGCCTCTAGGTGTTCAAGAGAAAGGAAAAGTTGCATCTCTCTCTCACTTTAAATCAAAATCTCGAAATGATTAAGCTTTGTGAGGAAAGTATATTGAAAGCCGAGATAAGCTGAAGACTTTATCCAAATTGTGAATGCAAAGGAAAGTTCTTAAAGGAAATTAAAAGCGATACCCTAGTGAATGCATGAAAAATAAAGCAAACCAGGATTATTGCTGATATGGAAAAGTTTTAGTGGTCTGGATAGAAGATCAAACCAGCCACAGTATTGCCTTTTAGCCAAAATCTACTCCACATGAAGGTGCTAACGTTCTTCAATTCTGTCAAGGCTGGGAGCTGAGGAGGCTGCTGAAGAAAACTCAACTTATACAGAGGTTTGTTTATGCAGTGTAAGGAAAGAAGCCACCTCTAATACATAAGAGCTCAAGGTCAAACACAAGTGCTGATGTAGGATCTGCAGCAAGCCATCCAGAAGATCCAGCTAAGAAAATTGATGAAGGTGGAAATACCACACAACTTTCTACTGGGAAAAGATGTCCTCTAGGAAAGGAGAAGTCAGAACCTGGCTTCAAAACATCAAAGGACAAGCTGAATTTCTTGTTGGAGACTCATGCAACTAATGACTTGAAGGGGAAGACAGTACTCATCAGCTATTCTGAAAATCGTGGGGCCTTTAAGAATCACACTAAACCCACCCTACCCGTGCTGTATAAATAGAAATGACAGCACAACCGTTTACTTTATGGTTTAATGCATATTCAATCCCACTGTTGAGATCCATGGCTCAGAACAAAAGAGTATGCTCAAAATATTACTGTTCATTGTCAATGCCCCTGGTCACTGAAGCCCTCTGATGGACATGTACAATGAGATTAATGTTGTTCTCCTGCCTCCTAATGCAACATCCATTCTGTAGCCCAAGGATCAGAGAGTGATTTCAACTTTAAAGTCTTAGTTTTTTAAGAAATTTATTTTGTAAGGCTATAGCTTCCATAGGTAGTGATTGCTCTGATGAATCTGAACAAAATAAATTGAAAACCTTCCAGAAAAGATATACCACTCTGGATATCATTAAGGTCACTTTATGATTCTTGAGTGAAGGAACATGAATGTGAGCAGGAATTGGGAACAAATGGATTCTAGTTCTTGTGAATGACTTTGAGGAGTCTGACTTCAGTGCAGGAAGTATCTGGAGATGTGTTAAAAATAGCAAGAGAACTAGAATTTGAAGTAGAGCCTGAACATATGCCTGAATTCCCGCAATCTCTTGATAAAACTTTAATGGGTGAATAGTTGCTTTTCTGAATGAGCAAAGAAAGTTTCTTGATATGGAATTTTCCCCTAACAAAGATGCTGTGAACATGGTTGAAATGATGATGAAGGACTTAGAATATTACATAAAGTCTAGATAAAGCCATACAAGATTTGAGAGGATTGAGTCAAATTTTGAAAGAAGTTCTACCATGGGGAAAATGCTATCAAACAGCATCAAATAATACAAAATATCTGTTATAAAAAGAAAGACTCAACAGATGCAGAAAACTTCATTGTTATATGATTTTAAGAAATTGACCACAGCCATTCTAACCTTGAGCAACCACCACTCACATCAATCAGAAGCAATCGAACCAAGATCCTCCACCAGCAAAAACACTACCACCTCCTAAAGTCTCAAATGATCATTAGCATTTTAGTAATATTTTAAAATTAAGGTATGTATATGTTTCAGACATAATGCTATTGTATACTTCATAAACTATGATGTAGTATAAACATAACTTTTATATGCTCTGGGAACCAAAAACTTCTTGTGGCTCACTTTTCTGTGATATTTGATTTATTGTGATGGTCTGGAGCCAAACCTGCAATATCTCAGACATATGTCTGCCTTCCCACTAGAATTAAGGAAATAAGACTCGTCTTTGGAGTGTATTTATTATTAACATTCCTGGATCATATATTTCATCATGTATTTTTTAACTTCTACTTCAATGTTAGATAGAATAGTAGCATTATTAATGAATCGTATACCCTTGGCAGATTAGATACAACTCCTACTAAATAACGTTGATGTACACAGAATTTTAAATGAACTGCATACAGCAATACAGGGAAATGTTGGAAACACTTTGTGTTCATTTTTTAGTTGCTGTACAAATACTTGAGAAAAACAACTTAAAAGGAAGAAACATTTATTTTGGCTCATGGATTTATAGGATTCAGTTCATGGTCATTTGGCACCATTGATTTCTGGGTTGGTGGGGGGTAGGAATGTGTGGGAGGAGGGGCCATTCTCATAGCAGACAGAAAGCAGAAAGAAAGGGACTGGTGGCCAGTTATAACCTTTAAAGTCATGTGCTCAGTGACCACCTTCTTCCAATAAGGCCCTACCTCCTAATGTTTCAAGAACCTCCCAAAGTACCTCCACAAGCTGGACACCAAGTGTTCAACACAGGAGGGAACATTTGGTATTCAAACTGTAACTCCTACTGACTGGATTGTGGGCACTTTGACCAGGTATGTTCCCTTTCTATATATCCATAGTCATCCACTGTCATCTTTCTGCCCTACACCCACATAGGAGAGTCAGGATTCTTCCCTGGATTTCAAATCCTACACTGTGAGGCCTTTCCTGACCCGTTCTCCCACTCCCATGGCTTCTCAAGACAAAGAATAACGTTTTCCTCTTCTTTCATCATCCATAACACCTTATATTAGTTCATTAATGGCTGGAATGCCATTCGTTATTTGCACATAGGTATTTATTTATAAGTCTCAGATTCATTCTTAACATTCCCTTTTATATAGTTACCTCTTCCTCCTCTGCTCTCATCCTTGACTTAGTCTTGGTTCTCTCAGCATGACTTTGCTGAGGTCTGTGGGTTTTCCGGTCTTCCTGTTGTGACTTCCTGCCTACACTCAAGTCCTAGCAAGTTTTGGCCACTGAATATTTTCAAGTTAACCATTCACCTATAACATCTGTCTTTATAAATGGATTTCTTAGAAATTTATTCTTACCCATGCCAATAGAACCTCTCTCTGTCCAGCTATTAGAATTAAAGGAATTGCTACCCAAGTTTTCATATCAGATCAAAACTTATTTGATGTTTTTGCAAGTTCTGTGGAAATGAAGATTTATTAAGCAAATCATTTATGGGTTAGGATTAGACATTCTTCCAACATGCAAATGGAGGCTATGATAGCTATCATAATGATTATTGAGAACCCAACAAATCTCTAAATTTAACCCAAAATTAATTTTTTCAAAACATCTTATTTTCACCAATGAAGGCATACTGTGATAGTTACAACAGACATAGTCATCTTCCTTGGCCCAGGTATTTAAGAATGTCCCTACATTCTAAGTAATCACATGTATTATTAGTTAAGTCTACAGCTCTACCATGCTGGTATCTAAGCCCTTCTAATCTTGGAAGCGAAGCAGGGTAAAGCCTATTTAATCTTTGGATGGGACACCGTCTGGGAACACCAGGTGCTGCAGGCTAGGGAGAAGGACCTGTCAATCCACTCCTGAAACAATCTGCCATTGAAAATCCTATGCATAGCAGAGAAGCACTGACAATAGTGCTAGGCATGCCACAGTATTGGAGAATGTTTCCTTTTGTTGTACATAGGGTTGCTATGAGTTGGACCCGACTCCAGGGCACCTACCAACAACAACAACAACATTATTAATTAAGGATTTCCTTTGCAATGCATTTCATTCTCATTTTCTGATTATTTTCTGCTTTGCTACCAGGATATAACCACCAAGTACTCGTAGATATGTGGCATGATGATAAATATCTCATGTGACAAGTCATGGGGCTAGGGTTTAGACCAGTTGGTACAGTGCTTGCTCTGTGTGCTCTGAGGCCCTGGGTTTGATCTGCAGTACTGAAAATGTGGAAGAAGGGCCTGGTAGCCCACTAACAACCAACAACATGACAAGTCCTACCTTCCAGGCTAAGAGTTCACTTTTCAAGTAGCTGATGGGGATTTAGTATCATCCAACCAAGTCCCAGAGAACATTAGCACAAATGAAAAGATTTTCTAGATCTAAATCTGTTCTGAAAATTTCTGAAATGCCAGGGGACATGCAGGAGTTGATCTCAGGAGCTCTCAGTATAGTCTTCTAGATTCCACATGCTCAGTCTGTGATCCTGGTTAGTTATTTTGGATTTTCAGTATATGTTCAAGTACACTTATATCCCTTCACAAAAATATCTCCCAATCAAATGTCTGTACATGACACAGGAAAATTATGCTCTTCCTAGAACAGAAGTCAGTGGGAATGTATACTGAGAATATACGAAATGATTATTTTTCATTTCTTGATGTTTGGGAATTATAAAATGAGAAAAGCATTACTGTGCTGCTTATGCTTATACTGTGCTAGTAACATATTTTATAGCATTTGGACTAGATTCTACCATAGAGCAAAGAATTAAAAATCAGAATATCTCAGCCATACTATAAGTAATCTTTGAAATATGATTCAATATATATACAAACAAAATGCTAAAGCCTATAAATATGTGGTTATTTTGGCAAATGGGCTTTAAATTGTGTCTTTTATTTTATGATTATTGAAAGCCTAACAAATCTCTAAATTTTACCCAAAATTAATTTTTTCAAAACATCTTGCTTTCACCAATGAAGGCATACTGTGGTAGTTACAACAGACATAGTCATCTTTCTTGGCCCAGGTAGTTAAGAATATCCCTACATTCTAAATAATCACATGTATTATTAATTAAGTCTACAGCTCTACCATGCTGGTATCCAAGCCCTTCTAATCTTGGAAGCCAAGCTCTAAAGTGACAAGGTGTCTAGGGAAGGTGATGTCCTTATGCATGGTTTTCAAGCCAATTTCAAGGAATGATGTCTTTCCATTAGGTTGAGAGGGCCACAAACATAATATTTTGGATCCCGAGTCCATGCATGAGTGATAGTGTCTAACATCCTGGGTTACACTAGTGTTGGCATATATCTGGCCTTCTTCATTTTAGTGCACTCCCCAAATTGCCAGCCATGTAGAGATCTGCTTTCTATACCTTGTCATGCTTTTGAGAATGTCTTATTTTAGGAGCTTCAGCTTGTGTCCTCATGTTTATACAAAAGTCTTTTGATCATTGAAAGGCCCATATCTTTCAAACCAACCCTGTCCTTTAGTACTCTTTAATTTAAACCACTATTTCCTATCCTCTCTATGGCAGGTCTTTACACTATGACACCATTACTGGAGGTTTGCAGGGAGTGTGGACATGCAGGTCCAGAGCATGGACCTGGGAATTTGGCAGCATAACCCTCATTCTTGTATCTGGCATAAAAATGAATTTATATCCAACACAGAAGTTACCGAAGGGAGTGTAGATAAAGTTTATTAAGAGATAGTGTAACATACAGAAATGACTATAGAGAAGACTGAGGCACCTGGAGAAGCTTAGGTAAACCTGGAAAGAAACTTGAAAAAAAAAAAAAAAGAAACTGTTCCCTGGACAAATCTGCATACAGGTATTTGTATCTCCCAGGGAAAGGTACAGTCAGAGAGAAGAGAGTTAAGCAGGCTTCTAGAGGAGAAAGTACCTTAGGTAGATGGAGAATGTGGCAGCCCTGAGAGAAGAGAGAGGCATGCGCATGGTTACTAGAGAAAAAGGAGAAGAGCAAAGGGAAGGAAGCAGAAGCAAAGGAAGAAAAGAAGCCAGGAAAGAGAGAGCGGGCACTAGGTTCCCCTAGTTTTACTCAAACGAGGGTATCCCCCGGGGTGACATCAGCCCTGGGCATCCAGCTCTGGGCACCATGTATGACTTGAGCCTGAGGTCTTTGTTTTATAAATGGCTCAATGGCTTGGATTAGAGTGTGGGGTCCATTAGAAAATGCCCTTCCAATGTCCTCAGAGATGCACATGGCTTCCTCCATCATGACCAAATGATAGGAGTCAATTTTAACTCCCTTTTCCTCCATATGGCCAGTGAATGCCTGAGCTAAGCTGCCAGTCAACACTATCTATGTAGTTTGTAAGTCTCATATTAGTAATGAGTCAATTAGTTATAAGTCTCATAGTAATTCAAGAATAAAAGTAGCTGAGATCTACTTTGTTTGTGTGTCTCATGTTCTTGTAAATCCCATGGAATTTATGAGAGTCTTACATGCCCTGTCTTTCCACGGCCTCCCTTTTCCCACCCCAAGCTGCCACTCATTCATTCTTTCTCAGGAAACCTTTCCCGATCTTCCTGAAATAGATTTACTCATTATCTCTTCATTGTCCCTTATATCCCACTGCAAAATCATTCCATTGTTTACAGTGTTTCATTATAAGGATCTGTTTACATTGCCTTCTCCTTCCTGTAGTAAGAGATGAACTACTCAAATTAGGTATTTTCCACTTGGGGAGTAGCATCACATTGTGCATAACTTTCTCAAACTCAACCACACTTAATAGACTAGGGGTACTTACTGATGAATGGTAGCAGAGCATAAGAGCATGTGTCCAGAGTGAGGGTGGATGGGAGGGCATGACCTACTGTCCCTGTCAGGCTCAGCTCTGAGATCCTCTCAGAGCAGAAGCATCCTTGCACTGTGATACTATTTCACTGTACAGCAGATATAACAATATGAAATAATGATATATGTTGATCCTATTTACTAGTTTCTTGCTTTATCTCATGTACAATGAGGTAGGAACAATGTTGATTATAAAACTAGACCTATTGAATCTATTGTTTTTGTTGTTAGGTGCCATCGAATCAGTAACCAACTCATAACGACCCTACATACAACAGGGGAAACACTATTGTCAGTGCTTCTCTGCTGTTCATAGGGTTTTTAATATTGGATTGATTTTTGGGAGTGGGTTGCCAGGTCTGTCTCCCAAGCCTACAGCAGCTGGTGTTCCCAGGTGGTCTCCCATTCAAGTACTAACCAGGCCCCACCCTGCTTAGCTTCTGAGATCTGATGGAATTGGATACCACAGGGCTATGGCTGCAGGCTATATTGACTCTATAAACATGGCATGTTAAACTCCCAAAACACCATATTAGCCTCCAAAAATGTCATGGCCCCAAGAAGATTCAAGAATAATCTTTACTAAATTTAACTTTAGAAACTGATTACCCAAAATTACAGATTCAGCTCTGTTGTACACCCACCACATGATAGGTACTTAGTGCACATTTGTTGTTAAATGCCTCAGTTGTGTGTATGTCTGTATAGAGGTGAATAGTGATTTGGATAATCATTTGTCTTAGTCTGCCCAGGTCAGTTCTAGTTGTTTTGGTATGCATATTGGTGATGCCTTCTTCCATTCTCAAAGGTGTTCCAGTTCATGGGTAAATATTGTATGGTCACCTTAGGTTAATTACTTGTGACATTATGTTTTACAATCTATTTAGGGATTGGCATGCAGGATGTGGTGAAAATAAACAGTCCTTCAGTCAAAAAAAAAACACCTACTGGGCACAGTGACACACGTTCCTGAGCCCAGTGACCCTGGAGGCTGAAGGATCTCAGTTTTGAGGCCAGAGGCAATCGGCTTAATTTAGTGAGGCCTGTCAAAATTAAAAATGAAAAAGTAGCTGGGCATGCAGTAGCTTCTCGTACAGCACTTGTCTAGCATGCATGAGGCCCTGGGTTCAGCCCCCATGTACTGAAAGAAAGAGTAAAGGAAAAGACCACCACCATGAGGAGCCTTGGTTCATGATTCTCACTGTTCTTCAGGCCTTACTAATCCAGACTTGCTGGCTTGACATCGATTCCTCTCTATTCTCAACTCCACCCTTGGCTCTCACCACTACTTTTCACACTAAAATTAGATGCTGTCAACAGCTATTTCTTTTCTCAGAGTTGTTGTTAGGTGGTGTAGAGTTGTTTCTAACTCATAGCAACCTTCATAGGGTTTTCAATGGCTGAGGGTTTGGGGAGTGGATGGCCACATCCTTCTCCTGTTTTTGAAGTGCTTGGGATCAAACCCAAGGCCTCAGAGTGCACAGAGCTATTTTCTACCAACTGAACTAAAGCATTTCTACACAGGTATCTGGTAGCATTTACCGTTTGGATTTCTGAACATGTTTTCATATCTCTTCACTTGTTCTGTCTTCTGGATCAGGATTTGATCTGCTGAAGTCATCAGTCTCCTATCCTGTGGGAATCTATGTTGAGAAACCCCTTCATTGCACCATTTGCCATTTGTAGAAGTAATATTGTACCAAGAATAACACTGAGAAGTAAAGTCTAACCTTATAAAAGGAATTGCTAATGTCCTGATAAGAAAACAGGGAGGAGGAAAATCCTAGATATGTTATTAAGATGAAGAGAACAGAGAGAGAGAGAGAGAGAGAGAGAGAGAAAGAGAGAGAGAGAGCAAGAGCAGAAACCATAGATGATAAGAAGATACAATAATAACCACTAATGCAGTCCTTGGAGGGCAGACTGCCTTGGAATACTGGGTTTTGCAGGCTTGGGAAAAGGACCCAGCAGCCCACTCCCAAAACAATCCACCATTGAAAACCCTGTGAATATCAGAGAAGCACTGACAATAATTCCAGGCATGGAACAGTATCAGGAATGTTTTATTCTATTGTATGTCAGGCCACTATAACTTGAACCTGACTTGATGGCACCTCACAGCAACAATACTTATTTTCTGAGGACAGAGAGGAATATCAGAATAAGGGACAGGAGAAAGTTGACAACTTACAGAGTTTAATTGCTTTTCCTCATACTTTACATCTGAAATTCCTCAGAAAAGTTTACATACAAGTCTAAAACTGTACCAAATGAGAAATAAATTCTGTAATTGAGCTACTAGTAACAGATCATAACATGACCAATGAAAATTTGAAATATTTATATGACTGAACTATACCACTCCTGCATATATATCCAAAGAAATATAAGTCAATAGAGATACCTGCTCATCCACGTTCATTGTGGTGCTAACACAACAATGCTAAGGATAGTCTACAGCCATACCACCCTGGTGTCCAATCTCATCAGATCTCAAAAGTTAAGCAGAAGAAAACCTAGGAATACCAGGAACTATAGGCTTGGGACAAGGACCTGGCAGCCCACTCCAGAAATAATCAGCCGTTGAAAACTCTATTAATAGCAGAAAAGCAATGACCATAGTGCTGTGTGTGGCACAGTATCAGGAAATGTTTTATTCTGTTGTACATAGGGTTGCTATGAGCTGGACCCAACACAACTGCACTATAACAACAACAATAATTCTAGCAATATGCTTTAAATGCTTTCTACCTCTGAACACTTTTCTTACTCCTCATCTAAAGTTTCATGACTTACCTGGGAAGATACTGAATGTGTGTTTAGTAGTGAATAGAATGTTTGCTTAATAATAAATTATGTTAGAAAACAAACTATTATTGCAGTATAACAAACTGGAGTAACTCATATGATATATACATAATTACCTATGTTTTGTACCTATTCGGTTGCTGTAAGTATGCAAACAGTACGTTTATTACTTTGTGTGAAATATTTAAATACAAATGGTAATTCCTTTGACTGAAGTTCATGCTTATGTCCAGTATTATTTCTATAATGTTCTTCTGTGCATCTTTTAAATATAAATTTATAAATATACATGTTGTAAATTCAAATTTACCTAATGAAGCCAATCACATTACTAGAAAGTATATCATTATAATAGTGGGTTAGAGAGTTATTACACATCACTGAAAAGACATTCATTAATTTTTAAAGTAGTGAAAGAAAATAACTGACACTTAAGATGTCTATTTTGAGTAATTGAGAAATAAGGAGAAGTTGCCTTCAAATAATAAAGTAAGTTGTATAAAACTAGGAATGATTTCTCTATAATGTGTTTTAAATGAGGAGCAAATGGCACAGATGAAATGACCACATTAATTTTTGTGAGTTGTATAGAACAGAGAAACTGCAACTTATTTCAAAATTTAAAATGAACTTAGGCTCCTTTCAGAATAGAAATAGTATTTCTTCTAGATGAGCACATTTCAAATAGCAGCAGGGATCCACTTCACATTGGAATTAATTGAACTGATAGTCACATTCCAGAACATTTCTTTTGCATTTATCAAGAAGAGATTGAGGCTTTGCTTTTCTTCAATAATGTCTGATGAATTATAAGAATGTGTTAAACTGACAATGTTAAGGGAAGGCAAAACATATCAGTCATTTTTCCTGAGCAGAATTGATTTTATTTTCTCTGCTCTCTGTCAAGGATTACAGGTTCTAGACTTGGTTTTTAGACAGATGCATCACCAGGAGGAAGTTGGACTATATATTGAGTTTTCAGAGTTCAAAATTCTTCCTTCAATTTGAGTCTATGCACATTGAGCAAGATTCTACGTCACATGTTGTCTATCCAGGGCTTTCTTAGATATTATGTGAACTGTAATTTACCTTAAATATCAACAACAAAAACAACCTGAGATACAATAATAGACAAACTCTGTGATAAATGATGAAATTCTGTTGTCAAATTACATTTGGGGGATCTAGTCTGAACCCCTCCTCCAGTTTTCTGTGGCATTTATTAAACTGAGAATAGTATTGTTTGTTGTTAGGTTTACAATAGTTCAATCTTAAATTTTTGTAGAAGTTATGATTTCACATCTAGAACATCTGTCTCTAGTTCTGAATACCATCTTCAAGAACTAAATTTTTCTTTTACTCAAAAGTCAAAATACACAGTATTTCTCAGGATCATATTTGTATATGGGCTATAAGTTAAATTTTGCATGGTATTTCACAAGCCATGAAATACTATACTAGAAGTATTGCCAGAAGGAATCAAAGGGAACCTAACTTTACATTCCATTTACAGTTAACAGTCTTTGAATAGGCTATTTTATCTGATGTAGAACAGTACAAGGAAACAGGTAAACATTAAATTTATTAGTTTCTAGTTCTTAGAAGAGATACACTATTATTATCACATCTTCCATGCTAATTTAAAGCAGTAGATTTCAGCTTTGCCTACACCTTGGGCAACTTCTAAATTGTATTGTGATCTGTGATTCTGATTTCTTCAGTATCTTTGAATAGTGATAATATTCTGGAAAGAAGTATGGATTCCCACACCAATATTTTGAAAGTTCCTTAAATAATTGTAATAGAGACCCTGGGTTTCACTTACCTATGACTCTGGCAGGGCTGGGTTTTAGCTCAGTTGGTAGAGTGCCACTCTGCACTCTCCAAGGCCCTGGGTTTGATCACGAGTACCACAGAAATCAGAGGGCGACCTGGCAACCCACTCTTAAAACAATCAGCCATGAAAACCCCATGAATAGCAGAGAAGCACTGACATAGTACCAGGCATGGCACAGTGTTGGAGAGTGTTTCGTTCTGTTGTTCATAGACTCACTATGAGTCAGACCTGACTCAACAGCACCGAACGACAATAACAACAACAACATGGCTCTGGCAATAGAAAAATAAAAGAAATGCTTTAGAAAAAAGATGGAAAATATGATTTTATGCCTCGCTGTCCATTTTTGTCCCTTGAAAGTATTGTATGGACATTACTTACTTACCAACTTCCTCATTATCTGGGAGGTTTAATTAGGTAAAATTCACATCCACTAGTTGCTACTTGTCTTGAAAAACTTGTTTTTTCAGAGTTACCTTTCTAGGTCAAGCTTGTGTTATACCAAAGTTTATTTAGGCAAGGGCATTATCTTTGGTCTACTTTGCACAGTGCCAGAATTTCCTGCTTATTTACTTGCATTGTTATAAGAGAAAAAAGGTAAAAAAGTATTTTTCTTAGAAGAGTTCTTATGAAGGTTATTACCAAGTGATGAAATTCTTTGCATAAGCATTCATTACATCTACCAGTAACTCTTTTTCAAATATAAATTTGAATCTTTGAATAGTGATTTTCATGTACATTTTGGCTTGAGGCTCCAGGATGAATCAGTATGCCTGGAGCAAGATTTTTGTCAAGGTAGAACTAAACATCCAAAAGAGTGGCTGTGAATGGCAGGGGGGCCTTCTGTCTCCAGGTCAACTCTTAGGAGAAGACAACATCAGAGAATAAAACTCCTGTAAGCTGTAAAAAGTTACAAGGTCAGAGATGAGCCCTCCCCATGCACTCCTCCCCACACACATTATTTTTTTTCTTCATAGGAGCAGAGGAAGAAGCGTCTATTGAGGATTATTGTATTTCAGAATATATTGAAGATTGTGAAGGTGGATGAATGTTGTTAGGGGATTTTTTAGGAAGTTTGATTTAGGAGCTTGCTAGCCATAACCTTAGAGGTATAGGCTGAGGGAACTTGGAGTTTAGAAAGTTGACTGTCTTAAAACAGGAATCACTCAAAGATCAATGTAAAAATGTTTACAACATCATTGTTGTTAGACATACTTTTCCTATAGAAATGCCCTGAGAGTATTTCTAATGATTGCCATTATTTATGCAGTATATATTACACACTAAACTGTCTCTTGGTACTTTACCTAAATTTTCTCATTTAATTCTCATCTTTGTAAGAAAATGGCACTTAAGAAAATATAGCAGTTACCTCAGGTCCATGCACATATTCAGTGGCAGAGCAAAGCTGCCATTTCAACATATCTACCTTTTTAAAAATTAGGTCTATTTTTTGAACTCCAGATATGAGAAATCTGTCACATAATGAAAAAATATGTGGAAAACTATTAAGTATTTTCATTGTAAAACACATGGACAAAATAGTGTGTTCACACACACATATACGCATGTTGTTGTTGTTGTTGTTAGGTGCCGTTGAGTGGAGTCCGTCTCATAGCGACCCTGTGTACAGCACACAATTCTCACATACATATATCACTCACACTTGAAAATTTCAAAAAAAAAGTTTAGCAACAAACTTCAGTGTTTTATTGAAGGATTTATGTGACATGCCTAAGTAGGGTTTATTTCCCACTGAGTAGCTCAAACATTATCCTAAAAAAGTAAATGATAAAGGACCTATCATCATATTGTTGTTATTGTTGGTAGGTGCTGCCAAGTTCTATTGGACTTATAGCAACCCTTACAGGGTTTTGAGTGGCTCATTGTTTTGGGATTGCTTCAGGAGTAGAGTTCCATGTCCTTTTCCTGTATCATTATAATAATAGTTGCTAAATGAAAATATTTAATAAAATTCAGCAATCATTTCTAATAAAAAAATTGTAGGCTAAATTGCAAGATAAAAGATATGTAAATGTTATGTACTATTCACCAAAATCATTATAACATCAAAATATCTATGAAATACTAAATCCTGTGACTTTAAATTCAAACCAATCATGACTAAAATCATGAGAAATCTCTTCTACCAATTCTCAAAAATCTTGGTAATTTTAATTTAATGCAGTAGGATAATGAAACAAATTATTCATTATACATACTAGCAATTAAATTTCTGTTGCACACAATTCTGTTTTGCACTTGGGAAAACAAAGTTCCTTAAAAACAACTAGCAATTTATGTGATACGGTGAACAGGTATATGAATGCAAGATAAATATACAAAAAATGTATTTCTTTATACTTTACCTTGTTAAACAAGTTAGACTCAAGAGGATGAATGTAGAAATCAATCTTATTCTTTTTCTATTCCACTTCCAATTGGCTCTAGAAATTAGTTATTTACCATTTTTGTTTTTACATCAAATAAGGCCTCACTTGTTTTTGGCCTGTTTAGTTATTTTTAAATTAAAATTCTGTCCCAGAATAACACAAATTTACAAGTTCTTATTTAAGTAATTTTCTTCATCTAGTTGAGCCTATCTCATACTGGGAAGCTTAACACAGCTAGTTACTATTTTCTGTTAGAGGAAAGATGAGAGGTTATAATCAAGAAAAATCTTACTTGCTTTAGAACAATTGAAATCTCTTGTCTTCAACTTCTGTCCTTGGCTAATACACATTTACTAACTTTTCTCTTGAAGCTCCAGTTTCCTGCCTGAAGAACTCTAATTGCTCATTCTTTACAAGCAAAGTGATGGAGCCTCAGTCAAGTTTTGGCTTAGTGTTAACCACCTCAGTTTATAGTGATCACTTTCTATCTTAAGAACACATCACCAAACCAGGTGGCCTTTCTATTGCTTATTAGTATTGTGGATTATGCAACTGGTCTACCCAAAGCCCCCATTTTTGGAAGTACAACTGCCTCCTACCACCACCCTCTCTCCTGTATTGTCATTTCGAGTCAGTCTCTAGACTTTAGGTTTCTTCTAGCAAGAGTCAGGCTCCAGTGTTGTGACTCTCACACATCAAGGGACATGTCTCAAACTTTCTCAGTGGTTTTTCTTTTTTTTTTTCCCTTCTCTTCCTCCCTCCCTCCCTCCTTCCTTTCTTCTCTTCTCTTTCTTTCTCTCTTCTTTCTTTTTTCAGTACTGGGAGGTTGAACCCAGGGCCTCACACGTGCTAGGTAAGCACGTTACCACTGGGCTGCACCCTCAGGCTCTTTTCAAACATTTTTCATTTAGAGACAGGATCTCCCTAAGTCGCACATCCACCTCTGTCCTGGAACTTTCAATCTCCCTGCCTCACCATCCTGAGTCACTGGAATTACAGGCTACCGTTCCCAGCTCAGTGGTTTTCTTAAACCTACCTTTTCTTGGAACTACCTCTCAGGGAGGCCCAAATCCTCATTTCACCAATCGTAGGAGTAGACAGCCATAAGCACCATGTCCTAACCATTCTCCCCCTAAGATTCCTTCTTCTTTATCTCTTTGCTACGCTCATAGACCTTATCATGTATTTCCACAAAGCTGATTTCTCAGATGATCCACCTGTCTTGTGTAGGGGACTTCACACCAGACTTTGGGAAATGGGGCTACTCTGTGCCTATTTTTATGTTATGTTTGGGCCACAACTGATACCATGTCAAAAAGAGTCATATTTATTATCTTGTTCTATGAGCAATAAGAAGTTAGAATCAACCCATAAAACTGGCAAAACATAAGAACAAGTAACTGCAAATGGCATGTAAACATATTATGGGTAATTAAAGTAAAGATGTTATAACATGATGTTTATCCATAAGGGTAGCAAAATTAACTGTTAAAAATATTTACAACCATCCAGTGTCAACAAGTTTTTGAGAAAATGAGCCCTTTCAAATAGTCTTTGTAGAAATGTAAATTGCTGCAATTTTCTTAGAAAGCAGTTTGACAGTTTCTATTTTTGTTTAAAAAATGGACACTCTTTGGCTCAATATCTTATTTCTAGGAATTGATGTAAAGAATAAAAACAATAAAACATTAGAATTTATGGTTACGGCAGCATTGCCTTCAAGAGCAAAGTCTGAAACTAGTCTCAATGTCAGTAAGCAAATGGTTATTTCTGTCCATACTACAGGATGTCATTTAGATCTATTTGACCTGAAAAAGTACATTAAAATTAACTTCAGTGTAATTGTATATTAAATTACCTTAGTTTTGTTCAAAACAAATATATCTGAATACCAACTTTGGGCCAATAGTTTAAAAATATTGATGTTTGGTTCTTATCCATTAACATTCTGATTTAATTGCTTTGGGTATAGTCTGGTCATTAGAAATCAATTTTTAATTTTTAATTTTCATATTAGGGTTGTTTTATGTACTAGGGGGTTGAATCTAGGGCCTTGCACATGCTAGGCAAGCACTGGACCACTGAGCTGTACCTTCAGCCCCTTTATTTTATTTTATTTTATACTTTGAGGCAGAGCCTCATCAGTTGTGCAGGCTGCCTGTGACCTTGAATTTGTTATCCTCCTGCCTCAGCCTCCCACATCTCTAGGATTACAGGCCCATGCCAGATGCCTAGCTTCTTAAAATTTTTAATTAATACACAAAATTATACATATTTATGCAGCGCTATGTGATGTTTTGATGCATATATACATTGCATAATGTTCGAATCAGGTTTAGAACTCCCCAAGTAATTCCAGCAAAATTTGGGAGGGAGCGATTTAAGTCTTACCCAAATCTATTGAAGTAGAATTTCCAGATGGATGTGGGATCTTATCATTTGCATTTTCAGAAGCATGCTAAATGGTCCTTATGTACACTAAACGTTGGTAACCCCTGGTTTTACTATATGATTTGTTTTCTTCCAAGAAATTTTGACTCTCTTAGACTATTCTGTTCCCGCTTCCATGATTTTTGTTTGAGAAATCATTACAAATGCAGCTATTTTTTCTTATTTAGACACCATCTACATTTATTCACTATGTGGTAGTTCAAGCAGATACTAAGAATTCTGGTTGCCATTGGCTCCTTCATTTTGATTAACATAATATGATAGGGTAGATGTGCTTCTATAATATTATACCTGCTATTAAATAGCTTTGCAAGTTTCAATCAATCACTTACTGAGGTTTAATGGTGAGCATCTTGAACTCCATCATCAATCAAAAATGATTAAGAGTAGAATTTCTCAATAGTGGATGTGTGACCTAGCCTTGGATAGGTTTCTCAATTGGGTTTTTTTATATGTGGATTTGTGACTTTCAATAGCTATCTCTGAGGCTTGAGTAAGGCAATGATAAACACGGATACACTGCAATCTGAGATATACTCTGCAACTTTTAGATGTGGTTGTTTCTATGTTTGCAAAATGAGGAGCTTTGATGCATAAGAAGATTGTTTCAGTGGCAAAAGTGAGTTTCCAGTTGCTAAGTCCAGCATATTTTTGTAACCCCCAAATGATTGTATATACAGAAGGTATTCAAAGTATTTTCTTGATTGATTCTATGATTGAGAAAGTTATAGTTTGGGTATAAAATGTGTCCCAAAGGTCAAGTGTGTGAATCCTTGGTCTCCAAGCCATGGTGCAATCCCAGGAGGCTCTGGAATTTTTGGAGTTGGGACTAAGCTTTGCAGAAGTAGGTCCCTGGTGGTGGGGAGGGCAGGGCATCAGAGGTTTTATGCAAGGTTGGGGTTCCAGTTCCCATAGCTCTCTGATCCTGATCCACCAAGATGTGAGGTCCCCTACCAGAAGTCCTGCCTCCTGCCCTGCTTTCCTATCTCTATGGACTAAAATCCCCTAAACATGAGCCTTAATAAGTCATTCCTCTCATAAATTTGTTTCTGTGAGGCATTCTGCCAGAGCAACATACAAGATGAATGATACAGAGAGTGATTAAATAATTCAGGGAAATAAAGAAATTTGGAAGTCAAGAGACTATATCATTTTTCCACCATTGGGACTGTTGTATTATTTCTGTGTTTCCTTGGTGTGTGTGTGTGTGTGTGTGTGTGTGTGTGTGTGTGTGTGTGTTGTTTTCTTTTTCTGCTGAGAGGAGTGGGGGAAAATATTTTTCTTTCATTGTTCACTTTTCTGCTAGTTATGCCTGTTATTATTGAGAAAATAGAAGAATGTTTCTAAAGCACAAAGTACTTTAAAATAATTTCTATTAAAATACATATTATTTACAAATGGGTAGGTGATTAAATGGGATGATTTGAATTAAATATATGTCTTCTATAGTATTGAGAGAAAGACCTGGCAGCCCAATCTCATCTCAAAACGATCAGCCAGTGAAAACCCTTTGAATAGTACAGAAGCACTGACATAGTGCCAGGGATGGCACAGTGTTGGGGATCATTTTGTTCTGTTGTACATAAGGTTACAATCAGTTGGACACAACTCCACCAATAACATGTAGTATTACTATCCATACTTTACTTTGAAGTATATAATTGTGAAATAATCTAATTTATTTTAAGATATGGGAAAAATTGATAATGTTGAATTTCACAAAGAACATTGGCAGGCTGTAGTTGTATACTTTGCTGTAAATTTTTCTGAAATGTAAATCTGACCTATATTTAGAACCTAAAAGAATATATTAGTCTCAGCTGGCAATAATAGAGGAAAATTCCTTATATCTCTAGTTCCTTTGGTAGTTTGTACTATACTCATAGAAGTTTGTATTAACATTCACAACATGTTTTTAAATATACATCATAAATTATTATTTATAGAATGTGTAATCTCAGATGTCTTATCTTTGCATAAAAATGATGAACCATCAATATGAGATTTATTGGAATTTTATGAGTTATTATTTTTCAAATATAAGACTCCTTTGTTACAAAACATAAAAGTTAATACAGACCCCATAAATGCAATCTGCCTGTATTTCACAGAAGAGCTATTTGATGTACCTGATTTATTCAATTGGAATAAATACATCAATAAATTGTTGTTGTTGTCAGGTGCCGTCGAGTCGTCTCCGACTCATAGCGACCCTCATAGGGTTTTCAATGGCTGACTGTTTTGGGATTGCCTTGGGAGTGGATTGCCAGGTCCTTCTCCCATTTTTGCGGTGCTGGGAATTGAACTCAGGACCTCAGAGACTGCAGAGCGGTGCTCTACCAACTGAGCTAAATCCCAGCCCACATCAATAAATAGAATACAGAAATAAAGAATGTTACATTGTACTTATTATAGGAAAAATTAACTTAGTTGATAATTAAGACTGAGTTAAGATCACAGGTGACCTGTAATTTTATAATCATATGTACCCATAAAACTTCCAATATCTGCCTATTTTGGCAATTGTGATACTTAGAATGTAACAGCAAAGGCCCCTGTAAGTAGTAAGAATTTGAAATAAAAGACCAGTCAGAAGACAGGATTGGATGAGTATCTCTGGAATTGCCTACATTAAGATGAAAGAAAGGGAGAGGTAGAAGGAGTCAAAGAGAGAGAGAGAGGAGTTTAGAAATACTAAGATTCATGTCAACATAATTATGTATTTTCCCAAATAGCCATTTAGATGAGCAACATTTATTTAAATATGATTTTAATAAATGGTTCTGTTAACTGTATAACAAAAAAAGAAAGAAAAAAATCCTTTCAGATTTCTTCTAAGAAGTTGTTGTTGTTGTTGTTGTTGTTGTTGTTGTTGTTGTTAGGTGCTGTCAAGTCAAGTCTGACTCATAGCAACCCTCATAGGGTTTTCAATGGCTGACTATTTTGGGATTGCCTTGGGAGTAGGTTGCCACTTCCTTCTCCCATTATTTGCAGTGCTGGGAATCGAACTCAGGACCTCAGAGACTGCAGAGCGGCACTCTACCAACTGAGCTAAATCCCAGCCCCTATAAGAAGTTAAGCAAGTCAAAAATTCTTGTCTCTTTTATAGCATCAAGACTTATGAAATATGATTTATGAAGATCTAATGTGCGACTTACATTTTAAAACCCATGAATTCATACGTTCATTCATCCTCCCAGTATTTAGGAGAATTTATCATATGTCAGGCAGTTTTCCTAATATGAGAGACACAGCAGTGACCACAGAAACATATCATTGTCCTTCTGACTCTTACATACTCATGGCAGAGCTGTGTGTGCATGGGGGGAGGCAGAGAGGTGTCATTCCAAAGGAAGATTTAATTGAAGTGAGTTTAGCCCAAGTACAACTGTTTTATGACATGCTGGAAGGATGTCATGCATTTCCTTTACTTCTGTCATAATCTCATGCCTTTGTTTGTTTGTTTTACTTTATAAGCTGGGAAAACTATAATATGTCTCTATACAGTTTTACAATCCTTATGGTTTCTTAGACTCAAAAAGTTTGTTATCTAGCCAGGTTCAGTGGTACAGATGTGTAATCCCAGTGACTCAAGAGGCAGAAGCAGGAGGATCACAAGTTTGAGACTAGAGGCAATCTGCGTAATTTAGGGAGACCCTATCTCAAAAAACCATAAAAAAATGGGCTGGGAGTGCAGCACTTGCAAAGCACACAGTGGTACAGCACTTGCAAAGCATGCAAGCGTAAGGCCCTGGGTTCAACCCTCAGTACCGCCAAAAAAAAAAGAAAAAAAATTTTTGTTATCTAAATTGATCTGGTTGGGTTAATGAAGATTTAATAGTTCTCAGTTCTTTTCTCATCTCTCTCTTAGAAGTCATGTTTTCTTTTTTCTATTTTTTTTAGTAGTGCTAAAAGTGCTAAAAGTGCTAAAAAGAAAGTCAGCTTTCTTTTTTCTATTTTTTTTAGTAGTGCTGAGGTTTGTGCCTAAGGCCTCACGCATGGTAGGCAAGCACGTTACCACTGAGGTGCAACCCTGTACTTTTAATTTTGTTTATGCATTTTTTAATGATAAGAGTCTCACTCTGTAGCCCAGGCTAGCCTGGAACTCATGATCCTCCTGCCTCAGCCTCCCAAGTGCTGGGATTATACATGCATGCCACTTTCCCCGGCCAGCCTTCTTATTGTCATCTGAAAGGAAGACACATACCACTTACTGGGTAGCACATTAAAATGGGTGTGAGGGAGAATCTTTTGACTTTATTTAATGAAATGATGCTGAATTAAAGAGAAGCTTGTATCTTCTTTTCATATAGTGCATATCCATAGCTGTGGACCACCATATACTAGATCTCTGTAATTTCACTTGGAATGTCTCATTTTGTTTTTGTGAGATGTCTTCAAGGGACTCATGCTCCCAAATACTTAGATTATAACAGTGTTTCATGCAAATGTCAAAAGTGTCCAGAAATCAACAATATTATGTGCTATCATATACCAGCCTGCAGCGGTAGCCCTGCGGCATCCGATCCGGTCAGATCTCGGAAGCTAAGCAGGGTCGGGCCTGGTTAGTACCTGGATGGGAGACCGCCTGGGAACACCAGAAGCTGTAGGCTTGGGAGAAGGACCTGGCAACCCCCCTCCCAAAAATCAATCTGCCATTGAAAACCCTATGAACAGCAGAGAAGCACTGACGATAGTGTTTCCTCTGTTGTACAGAGGGTCGCTATGAGTCGGATACCGACTCGACAGCACCTAACAATAACAACAACATCATATACCAGGCCCTTGCTATATTGAATTCATGAATTTTGTGAATTCAGAGTCTGTGTCAGATAAAGGTGTGCTACCTAGAAACCAAAGTCTGCAAGTAGCATTTTAGCATTTCACTTCAAGTTGCTCTACTCTGTTCCACATTTTTAAACCTGTGTGGTACTCCCACTTGGAGGTAATTGTCTGAGCACTAGGGAATATAACACTATTGGTTTGAGAAATGAAACAGCTATGGTGTTCTCTTGTGAATGGCACTGTGTATGAATTAGGACTATGATGTTGTTTGGTTAGAACATTCCATTAAATTTCATTAATTCATGTCAGAATATAACAAAGTGCATTCATCAGCTTAGGAGGTTTACTAACTTCTGTATTCAACAAAAGTTTAGTTACTCCAAGTCTACAATTAAGCAACAAGGCACAACAGGCTTTGAGTTTTAATGGAATTGGCAAGGTACTGAATTATAATTAAACCAGGGGAGGTGAAGGATTACTCTCAGATTTAAACTGTTTATAGACTAGCCAACATCAAGACAATAGGCTATGGTTTCACATATGTGTGTGTGTTTATGTACACATAGATATATGTACACACATATGCAGATGTGTACACATACATACATATATATACACACACACATTACATATACAACAGTATTTCTCTATAGACCATGCATGTTTAACCTGCCACCCACAGGCCAGGGCAGCTAGTAATATGACTCCACAAAATCTTTTAACATGTTCTTTTTGTTGTTGTTGTTTGGTTGTTTAGCATTTATTTTGTTTGTGTCTCCTCTTATTATGTATATGTACTAACTATATTTTATGTGTGTCCCAATGCAATTCTTCTTTACTTGATGTGGCTGAAGGGTTGGACACTCCTAAATAGATCTTTGAAGAATGCAGGCATCTTGTTCCCTGGAATGACTTATAAGAGATTTTATTCCAGTTTTCTAGTGACAAACTAAACTTGTAGATCAATTTTGTTTTCCTTGAGAACAAGAATCCTATTTCTTCATCTCTGTTCTTTCAGGTACTATAGTTAGGATCTTAAGCCTTCCTGAATGTGTCCTGTGACAAAGGCTTGCTCCCTAGGGTGGAGCTGCGGAGAGATGATGGAGCTTTCAGGCCTGGAAGGAGATCTCCAGGCCATCAACAGTATGTCTTTGATGGGAATAGTAGGACCCCACCTACTTCCTCTTCCTCTTTCTTTTGCTAGCTGGTCATGAAGGGAGTGCTTTTGCTTCACCATGCACTCCTTCCCTTATGTACCACCATGTGCCCAAAACCAACACGACCAATTAATCATGGACTGGAACTTCCTAAACCATAAGCCGAAATAAATCTTTTCTATTTTATAAGTTGATTATCTCAGGTATTTTGTTACTGCATCAAAAGGCTGCTAATACATCAAGCATTGAGTAGTTTCTGCCTATAGCGTCTATTTAGTCAACACTATTGAAAATGTTTCATAAATTGAAATCCCACTCTTTTTCTCTCACAAGTGTAAAGGAAAAGTATATATAAAAAAGCAATAAAGTTAAGTGTCTTTCTATGGATATTTATCACACATCGCACAAAATCTTCCCATTCTGAAAAGCATTATCAATATAGTTTAGCATCATGGCTACATCGACGTCTAAAAAACAAAAACAAAAACAAAACAAAACAAAATAAGCTTATAATACCATGGTTATCTGAAAAGCTGAACAAGGGCCCATGTACTGTTTGTACCTCCTATTCACACTGGCTCACACAAACATCCTCAAAGAAATCAAAGGGTGGAAAATGATCTCAGCTGTGGGTTGCCAAAGCAGTGGACTGATCCAGGAAAGGAAACTACTGCCTTCCCTGTCTATGGTTCCTTCATGGCAGTGATGCCCAAAAGGCCAAAGTAGTAGTTAATAGGAGAATAGAAACTTCTAGCAGTTCTTTAGAAATATGCAAACTCCAAATACTTTTATGAATAATTCATATCTGTATTATCTTAATTTTTATGATACAAACTCATCCCACACTGCTCCTAAAACTTTCCTTCAGAGACGCATATCACTCCCTATCTAATTACTGTTTATTTACAAGGCCATGTCCTTTTTCTCTCCATATGTCCTTTTCATGGATCAGGGGTCCCATTTCCAAATGTGTAAATGTGGGGTCGGGTTAAATGACTTCAGTCTCAGCTGCTATGTGAAGTCTGTTTGCTTTTATTTCCTCTATGTCCTTGGACTCTGTCAATTCTTATGGTTAAAAATGCCAACTGGCTCATCCTTTCTTGTTTTGCGTCTGCCTCCACAAAATCCCGCTGGCCTCTAAAATTTCTTCAGAGATGACTAACTCAGCTTTCTCTTCACTAGATTGATGACTTCTCATTCCTTTAAAATTTAGACTTGCCCGCTTTACTAATACAAGCTATGTTAGTTTCCTGTGAATGCTCTAACCAGCTTTCTCAAACCTGGTGGCTTAAAACAACCAATATTGATTCTTTCACAGTGTTTGAGGCCAAAAGTGTGTTATCAGTTTCAACGAGCTGGAACCAGGGTGTTAGCAGGGCTGCACACTCTCTGAGCAATGTAGTGAAGAATTTAGTGGGGTTTGTTGTTTGATTGGTTTTTGTTTGATTTTTGTTTTGTTTTGTTTGTGTGGGTTTTTGCTTTGTTGGTTGGTTGGTTGGTCACTTTTAGTTTCTGGTAGTTTCCAGCATCCCTTGACCTGTGGCCACATCCCTTCAAATTTCTGCCTCTGTGGCTAAGTTTGTATTTCCTCAGGTTTTTACTCAAGCCATAGATTCATTTCAGGCACTGTGGCTCTAGTCAGTAAGCAGCAGAGATCCTTATGATGAGTGTGACATGTAAGAGAACTATCACTCACAGAGGCTCAGGAGCTTGTCTACAGTGTCCCCGGAAGTGAGGTGGGAATTACAGCTAGCCTCTTCTCACCCAGTGCCTGGGCTGCAATGAAGAGGTCCAAGGTTGGGAAGTTAATAGACTTGGCTAACTCTAAATCATATAACATATTAGCTTTAACATCAAGAAAACTTCATCTGACCATCTGAGCCTTGTTTAATGGAGCTACAAAAAGAGGTAAAGCTCTCTCCTCATGTATTTGTTACCAGGATTAAACAAGATAATGTGCTAAAAATTTGCCTTGTGGTAGGAGTTAACTGAATGCTAATAGCTTTTGAACTCACTAGTGAATTGAGTAGAATTAGAGGGGGCTTTTCTCTGTGTGTGTGTATAATACTGGGGAGCTGAACCTAGGACCTTGCACATACTTTGCAAGAGCTCTACCACTGGGCTGCACCCTCAGCCAATTAAAAATATATATTTTTTAATTGAAACAAAGTGTCACTAAATTATGCAGGTGGTTTTTGGCCTTGAACTTGTGATCATTCTGCCTCTGCTTCATGAGTCACTGGAATTATTGGTGTATGCCACCATGCCCAGCTAAGAATTAGTTTGCATCACATTACTGATGGAATCATTCTTCTAAGGAAGTTCTTTCTGAAATTCTTCCAACCCTAACAAATCCTGGAACTGAAGTTCCCACCATCTGTGGTTTCATATTCTGTGGTTTCTGTTACCTGTACTCCACCATAGTCTGAAAAGATTAAGTGGAAAATTCCAGATTTAAAAAATTCCTAAGTTTTAAACTGTGCACAATGCTGAGTAAGCAGATGAGATGTTATGCTGTCTTTCTCAGGATGTGAATCATTCTTTGTGCAGTGTATCCACACTGTGGATGCTACCCATGTGTTAGTGCCCTAGAGGTCATTTTGATTCCCAGATCTCCTACTAGGTATCACAGTGTTTGTGTTCAAGGAACCCTTATTTTTATTTAGTAGTTCCACAAAGTATGAGGACAATGATGTTGGAAGTTAAGATATTCCAGAGAGAAGTCATGAAGTACTTCCTCTAAGTGAAAGGCAAAAGAGTTCAACTTCTTTTTAAGTTAAGCAATGACTTTATTACATGAATACATAGACAAATTTATGCCACCAAGGCAGAGGATGCAGATGACTCATATTTCTAACTGGGGAGGGGATGAACCTACTTGATCTCATAATATCCAACAAATCAGTGAATTACATTCTCCATTAGAATCAGAATCAGCATGTTTATGTTTTCTTCTTCTCAAGATACTTGTAAACAGCAACCACATTCTTAGTTCAATGGTAGAGATCCTCAGAAAGACCAGGACCCGAGGATTCTCAAGATTTTATTGCCTGTCACAAAATATACTTGTCCAATGCCATGTGAGTCCCTTGGGAACATGCTGATCTGTGAAGGAGTCAGGCTCTTCATGGCCAGTTTGTAACTTTTCTCTCTCGAATTATCAGATGTCAACTTCAATCGGTGCAATTAGGCAAAGCCGAATGGGATGGGTCCTTCCCAGGAGTGTACAGGTGGCCTATGGCAGGGGTCTGGCAGCAAAAAGAGAGTGAGGCTGGAACTGGGCTAGGAAGCACATGCAGGAAGTGACCTCGAAAGAGTTCAACTTAATAAGGAAGGAAAAATGTCATATGCTGAGCTTGCTGAAATCTATAGTAAGAATACATCTCCATTTGTGAAATTGTAAAGGAGGAAAAAGAAATTCATGTTGGTTTTGCAGTCACACCTTAAAACTGCAGACATGTTATGGCCACTGTGAGTGATAAGTGCTTAGTTAGGATAAAAAGCCCTTGTATTGGGACTATTTGCAGAATTTAGCACCCACTGGGGGGCTTAGAATGTATGTCCCATGGATAAGCTGGCACTTCTGTGTTTGCTTTAGCTCTGGGTCATACGTTTCCGTAATAAACCATGGATTTTGTATGATGATGCTTGAAAAGGGTTTTAAGCAAGACAGATTCTTACTTGATCCCCGGCTCCAGAGCAGTTGTAGAATGAATGCTTGAATGTGCTGCTGGGGCAAGTCTGTCTTAGATGCAACCACAGAATGTAATCCACTACGTTTCAAACGCTTCAAACTCTTGTGTTCAGCCTCTCACCATTTGTAAATATGCAATTTTTATTCTCACTCTTCTCGTGCCTGGTGCTTCTTTGTAAATGAAACACCAGAGAAACCTAGGTAACACTTCACGACATTGCATAGAACCTATTTCACACAGATTTAGTCCAAGTTGATATCACCCTACTTTCTTGACACCTGCGTTTTCAAAGTGCTTTGCCCACAGCAAGGCGCAACAACCCAGCTGGCTGTGAGCTAGCTGATTGCTCTTCCAGTTCCTTTTATTTGTGTTTCTGCAAGGACTTTTGGATAGTCACAGTATTATTCCTTGATTCTGTTTTGTTCCCCTGAATATCAATGCTCACCTGTGTGAGATCTGTCTCCCACCCTGGGGTAAAACAGAAAAGGTATGAATTCAAAAGCAACAGGGGCCAAGCACTTACAGACATCGAGAGGCAGAAACCACAAATGAGTTCCCTGACCTTGACTTAGTTTGCCATCAGCAGTTTCAATTGCCTGGAGTTGCACTGCTAATAAGTTTCTAATGAGATGACAGGGAAGGTATGAGAGACCTAGGGCAGAGCTAGGCAGTTCTCTTTCCTTTCCCTCCCTGAGCATATATATAAAAATAAATGCAACCAAAGCAAATCAGGAGAGATTTGTTTTTTAATGTGTTCCTTCTGTTTTAAAGCCAGAGATATTTTTATCTCAACCCAGCAAGCATAATTGGAATAAAATTAGAGCATGTAAGGAATTGAATTAATCCATGGATTAAACCCATCCACTCGGAATAGAATGGTTATTGTGGGTCTAATCTAAACATCAGTGTTGGCCACGTGGGTATGTGGAACTCAGTGTTGTATGAATACTAAGGATACAGGACGTCTTTTCAGTCCTGGAATTGGAAACGTCATCATGATAACATTGATTATCAGGTAAACTCAGAAAGAGTTATTATAAACCGTGCATTCCCTCATGTACTTGCCAAAAAACAGTCTGTTTTATTCTTAAAGGCTTTAAAACAGCTCTAGGAATTGTTCGACAGTTAATAAGTATCCTAGGGTGACAGAAACAGTTATCAGGGATGAATATGTTTCTTTTAAAAGGCTTGGAGGCAATATCCACTGAGCATATTCAATCCTCAGTGTGCAGCTTTACAGAAGTGATTTACTGGAATGAGCTGAGTCCACCATGTGAAAGCAAACCTATTGGTATTTGGGACACATTGAGATCTGCAAATTAACATGTAATAGGTAGTGCAACTACGGCATTAAAACAATTGTAAATCACTTTCTCCTGACTGCTATCCTCTGTAAGAGAGTCACAATAATATACATGTATAAGCTATATGTGAATATACATGTTGTTAGGTGCCATCAAGTTGGTGTCTGACCTATAGCGATCCTACGTACAACAGGTGAAATAGTATTGTGCTTCTCTGTTATTCATAGGGTTTTCAATGGCTAATTGTTATTTGGGAGTGGGTTTCTAGATTTTCCTTCCAAGCTTACAATGCCTGGTATTCCTCCATCCAAGTACTAGCCAAGCCCAACCCTGATTAGCTTCTGACAGGATGGACACCAATCTGACGGGATGGACACCACAGTGATACAACTGCAGGCCATGTATATATACACATAATATGTGTGTGTGAAACATATGTATGTGTGTGTTTTATTTGTAATATGCAAACTATTTTTTCACTGAGTTATACTTGAGTTGGGATAATAAAAGGGTAGGTTATATAACAATTCAGACATGACACTAACATCTATATCTTGGCATTTCTAAAGTGAGAATTCATACCAATTTACTCTCTCTGTCTCTCTCTCTCTGTCTACACACACACACACACACACACACACACACATATGTATATATGTATATATAATGTATATATGTATGTGTATATACATATATATACATATATTTTAGCCAAATTTGCAAGTGATTTACTTAAATTCAACTGTAGTGATTCAGGCTACTCCCTGTAATAGTTGATGTCTTATCATCATAAAGTTCTTTATTGGTGTAATTCAGTCAACAAAACTAAAACAAAACACTGTGCTTTGGTTTTACTCCAAGAGAACCATCATTATTAATTCATCTTTCATAATTATTGTTTCTATGAGGGGCCTTAATCTGTTAGACAATCTCAATTATGAAAAAACCTAGGCTAAATAACATTTTGATTGTCAAACATTTCTTTATACATTAACCGCAAAATAATTGGAATAATGACTTTCAGTACATGGTTTTATGGGTATTTTTCATGTAGATATTATGAAAAGATTTTTCCTTAAGATATAAAAAATACAGAAAGCACTTAGAAGAAAGTTTATAGAAAGCATATTGTTGTTGTTGTTAAGTGCTGTCAGGTCATGTCCGACACATAGCAACCCTCATAGAGCTTTCAATGGCTGATTGTTTCGAAATTGCCTTGGGAGTAGATTGCCATGTCCTTCTCCCATAGAAAGCACATTAGATGGTTTTAAATGAGAATAATGCAATATATTTTAAAGTATAAAGATAAAACATTTAACTTGAAATGCCCAACTGCTGGACTCCCCACATGCAGATGTGGGATTGAGTGACTGGACAACACAAAGAACCAAATTAGATCCAGCCTAGTAAATTTCTGTAGAAGGAGCTTCAGTATATATCTTCATTGTTAGATGTTGTGAGAGACAAAGGAAATATAGTGATAAAAGAGTATTATCTTATTGGAACAATGAGAGAATAGAAGAAAGGAAATATTGAAAGATTAATATATTCATGGCTGTATGTTTTAACTGTGAAAAGAAAAATTCTTTTATGGTTTTTAAATATATAATTTCTACTCTACTTCCTTTCAAAAAGGAATAGAAGTATCTTAAGGTGATTGGTGTAATTTACATATAAATGCATGATAAAATCTAGATTATGACTTGATAAATAGGATATGTCATACAAATGATAAAGGTATTGCATAACTGGATGACTTAAGCCTTATAAACCAATTTTTATTGTTGTTGTTGTTAGGTGCCATTGAGTCAGTATCCAACTCATAGCGACACTCATAGGGTTTTCAATGGCTGACTGTTTTGGGATTGCCTTGGGAGTGGATTGCCAGGTCCTTCTCCCATTTTTGCGGTGCTGGGAATTGAACTTGGGACCTCAGAGACTGTAGGGTAGTGCTCTACCAACTAAGCTAAATCCCAGCCCTTTATAAGAATGTACTTATGTAAAACTTTTAAAAAGAAGAAAATTTCTCTAGTTATTTAAGTTGAGTCTAAAGGGTAAGCACAGAGCTCTGTAGTCAGAGTGCCTGGCTTTGCATTCTTGATTTATCACTTATATCTGTATTGTATCTGATTTTGTCTTTTAGACCTATATGTGGCATGATTCTTATTTTTAGAATTTTACCTTCATCCAAGGAAATGTCAAATTCAACCCCCTTAGAATTCTCATGGGCTGGGATTTTAGCTCAGTGGGTAGAGCACTGCGGTGCAGTCTCTGAGGTCCTGAGTTCAATTCCCAGCACCGCAAAAAATGGGAGAAGGGCCTGGCAATCCACTCCCAAGGCAATCCCGAAACAGCCATTGAAAACCCTTTGAGGGTCGCTATGAGTCGGATACCGACTCGACAGCACCTAACAACAACAACAAGAATTCTCATGGGATGCTTTTGATTTGGTTCAAGATGCACACTTCATTATCAGAGTGGATTTTACTGCAAGATTAAACATAACTATGAGTATAATACTTAGGTGTTATTGGAGTCAGCACAATCTATGCTAGTTTTCTAAACACTTGACAAAGACTGAAAATGTACAGTTAGCCAGTTGCAGTGGCACATATCTTTAACCCCAGAGACTCAGGAGGCTGAGGCAGGAGGATTGCAAGTTCAAGGCTATAGGCCACAGGCAACCTGTGTACCTTAGCAAGACCCTGTTTCAAAATACAAAGTAAAAAATGAGCTGAGAGTGTGGCTCAGTGTTTGAGTGCTGCAAAATCCATGTGTGAGTCACTGGGTTCAACTCCCTAGTACTTCAAAAAAAAAAAAAAAAAAAAAGAAGAAGAAGAAGAAATAGAGATAAAATAATGGCATTTTAAATGGTCCATCTATTTCAACAGTTGTAATTGGTGAAAAGTTACTGAATTATGTTTTAAATCTTTGTGTAACTGGAATTAACAAACCATTTCTTCTCTTAATGCATGCTCAACGTTCTGAATATCTCACTTCTGACACCAGATGTGGTGGTTTTCTTTCAGGTATCAATTCTCAACAGACACCAAGTGGGTGTCCTATAATTTAATTCAGTCCAGACACTGTCTGGATGGAGTGTCAGCTCCCACATATTCAGTGTTCAATCTAATCAAATCACCCACTCATTCACATGTTAATCACACATTCAAGTCTCTATAACTGATCAACTGGCTGTAAATTGTTCTCCCTCTTTGGATTCAATCACTTGTTAGCGTGGATCACAGACCTCAGGAACATATCTTACTACTACTTCTGATTATTATGAAAGATATTTAAAATATACAAATGAACAGCGAGATGAAGGTGAGATTTGGAGGGGTCTATATGGTAGGGTTTCTAATCCTAATCGAGTTGGGCTGCACTATCTTTTAACATGGAGATGTGTTCATCAACCTGGAAAATCTCCAAACTCTGTCCTTATGGGTTTTTTGTTTTTTCTTTTTGGTTTCCTGGGAGTGTTTGTGCTTTGTTGTTGTTGTTGTTGTTGTTGTTGTTGTTGTTGTTGTTGTTATTTCTGTTGTTGTTTGAGACTCTATGTTACTGTATCATCAAGGTTGACCTCAAACTCATGGCAATCCTCCTGCCTCAGCCTCCTGAATGCTGGGATTACAAGTGTGACCACCACATCTGGTTTCCATATGGTTTTTATGGAGGATTCATTATGTAGACATGATTGATAAAATCAGTGACCACTGGTGATCAGCTCAACTTTCAGCTTCTCACCTCTTTGTGGGGGTTGAGGGTGAGTCTGAAAGCTACAACCCTCTAATCACAATTAGTTCTCAGAGCAGCCATCCTCCATTCTGAGGTTGTCCAGGAGCAAGCCCACACCAGTCACCTAAAATTGCATGCAAAAAGACCCATTGCTTTGGGGATTCCAAGGGCTTTAGGAGCTACATGCCAGGAAACAGGAGCCAAGACCAAATATATTTCTTATTATAAATCACAATATCACAATCCTAAGGTAATTTTGTGATGTTAATATTAAACTTCCATTTGCTGAAGACAGACATGACATATTAAGTTAAAAATCAAAGAAAATTAGTGATATATTAATATATTAGGAAAGATATATTAGGAAAGAAAGAGTGAAGAATAGTTGAAGAGACTATGGCTGAGAAAACTGATGAATAAAACTTAATGACAAGATAAAGGGATTTTGATATAAGAAACTCAGAGAACCTCAAAAAGAATAAGCACAAAGAATATAGAACATATTCAAACTGTTGAAAATCAAAGCAGAATAATTTCCATAAGCATCCCTGTAAAAAAGACAAAGTATTAGCAATAAAACCTAAACAACTTCTTAAAAGAAGCTGTGAATCCAGAAGAAAAAGGTAAACTATCACTGTTAAATGTCAAACCAGAATTCTATAATGGAAAAAAACCTTCAGAATTCAGTTTTAAGTACATCAGCAAGTAATAATGTGAATGAATGCTTCACCAGCAAATTTATAGTGAAAAGTATATTGTAGAAATATTTTTAAGATGAAAGAAAATCATCATCAAATAGAAGTAAAGAACAGGAGAGGTATAAAGAAAAACAGAGTTATGTAGAACACCAAACATGGCAAATGTGCAAATAAATATAGATTGTTGATTTTAAAACAAGCATAATAATGTTTAATGGGATATGTAATAATATTATATATATTTTTGTTCAATAAAATTTGCATAAATTTTGGAATCTCCTTATAAATTTCTATAAAAACCCTTGCTCTTGACAGTTTTTTGAAATTCCGACATGGCAAAATATGGATGAAACTTGGAAATGTTAACCTATGTGAAAGAAACCAATCATAAGTGCACATATTATATGATTCTATTCACATCAAGTCTAGAGTAGGAAAACTTAGAAAGACAAAATAAGCTGGTGGTTGCTTAGGAGAGGGATGAGGGAATAGGGGTGAGCAATGCTAACTGAAGAATATGAGGTTTTGAGGTGAGGAAAATATTCTCAAGTTGACTATGATGAGGGCTGCATCTGTCTTTGAAGATACTAAACACCAATGAATTCTAAATGGGTGAATCATATGGTATATGAACTCTAAGTTGGTTTTTAAAATCAATAAAATACTTATAATAGAAAATAACAACAAAGCCTACTGGACATGTGAAAATTAAAAAGAACTATTTTCATATGACCTGAATCAGTACCACTGGGATGTCCATTCCCATCAGATCTTGGGAACTAAGCAGGGTTAGACCTGGTTAATACTTGGATGGGAGACCACTTGAGAACACCAAGTGCTGTAGCCTTGGGAGAAGGACCTGGCAACCCACTCCCAAAAAACAATTAGCCATTGAAAACCCTTTAAATAACAGAGAAGCACGACAATAGTGTTTCATCTGTTGTATATAGGGTCACTATGAGTTGGACCCCAACTTGACAGCACCTAACAGCAACATTTTCATATGATCAAAACTTTATACAATAAAATCTGACAGTTACATCCCATTCAACAAAGAATTGAACACTTTATGCTGAGACTGAAAAAGACAAGTTTGTCTAATACCAACAATTTTTTCAGTACTTTACTGATAGTTTTACGCAGTGCATGAGGGAAGGAAAAGAAATTATAAAGATTAGAAACCAGAAATAAGACTGCTATTATTTGCAGATGATATGATTATGAACATAGAAAATCCAAAATATCCAAAATATTCTAAAAATACTATACAATGTCATATACAACAATAATCTCTTTTTCTCATGTAAAATCAATGAAGGAATAAATATAGAACTTTAATAAAACTTTAATAAAAAGATGATGAATCAATAGTGTATCCATATGACGAAAAAGAGGAACCACAATCTGTATTGTGCAAAATACATATACATGCATATATGCTAACATGAAATGGGATCATACACCCAAATGCAAAAGATAAGACAAAAAGCAAAAAGTTTCTAGAAGAAGACATAAATGAGTATCTTGGTTACCTTCAAGTAATCAAAATTCTCTTATAGTGTATAAAAAGTACTAATCATTAAGATATAAGTAATCAGTTCGACTTTCCCAAAGCTGGGATTTTCTGTTCTTTACAAAGTAAAATTAGGAGAATGCAAAGTAAGCCACAGAGTGGGAGAAGGTATCTACAATACTTACATCTGACAATGAACTTATACCCAGAATAAAGAGCTCCTTCTTATGAGACAATAAGAAAAAAGCCTGATAAATTACTTTAACATAAGTGAATGAATTGAAAGAGCACTTCAGAAAAGAGGATATTCAAGTAGCCCACAAGCAATGGAAAGGCACTCTGCACAATTATTCATCAAAAAATATTAAAGTTCCAAAGTTATATCACTGGGCTTCCAGCACAATTTCTAAAACGAAAATGACTGAGAACACATAGAGTTAGAATGATGGAGGACAGAAAATTCTCATGTATTGCTACTATATGCTGGTATAATGATTTAGGAAAATATTTTGGCCATATTTAATATTGTTAAACCTACATGTACATTCAAGCATAGCATGTATATTTCTGGGTGTGTAGACAAGAGAGAGGAATGTCTCAAGTCAAAAGAGTATGTTCAAGAATGTGAATAGCAGCATTATGAATAACTCTGCATTCATTACTTTTGCATTGCTATGACCAAATATCTGAAAGAAACAACATAAAGGAGGACATATCTATTTTGGGTTATAGTTTCAGAGGGTTTGGCGCATACATTCTTGGTCTCGTGCTTGGACAGAGCATCATGGCAGCAGGTGCATGTGGGGGAGGTTCTTTTGGCCTCATGGTTCACAGTAAGCAGAGAAAGAGTAATCCTGGAAGAGGCCAGGGGAAGATATAGTCCCCAGGGCCACACTCCCAGTGACTTACTTTCTCCAACTAGGCTCCACCCGAGACCTTTTGCCATCTCCCAATAATGCCATCATACTATGAATACATCAAGGGATTAACTCATGCACTAGGTCAGAGCCCTCACAATCCAGTTGTCTCTAAAAATTCCATCACAGACATATTTTTTAATCCAATGAAGTTGACAATTAGAATTAACCATCAGGAGCTCCAAACTGAACACTTTAAGTGCCCATCAATAATAGATAAGTAGGTAAATAAATAGTAATATATTCATACTATAGAGCAGTACACCTACAGCTATACCACTATGGCATCCAATTCCATCAGATCTTGGAATATAACCAAGGTTGGACCTGGTTAGTACTTGGATGGGAGACCTCCTGGAAACACCAGGTGGTGTAGGCTTGGGAGAAAGACCTGGCCCACTCCAAAAAAAAGCAATCAGCCACTGAAAACCCTATGAATAGCAGAGAAACACTAACAATACTGTTCTTCCTGTTGTACGTAGGATCCCTTTGAGGTGAACATTGACTCAACAGCATCTAACAACAACATAGAGTAGTACACAGAAATGAAACTAGACATATCATTGATACACACAAGAACTTGAATGGATCTCACAGACAAAAATACACAGCAAAAGACACCAGACACGGAAGAATACATGTTGAGTATTATATGAAATTCACTATATGAAATTGAAAAATAGGAAAATCTAATCATTGATGATAGAGGTTAGATGTTGTCTAACTTTAGAGAGTATTGATTAGGAGGAAGAAGAATTGGTCTAAGTTGCTAAAATCGTTTTATTTATTAATGTGGTATCTGTGTGTATATGCACTATAGCCATAGATATAAATTTAATGTTTTGGAACCTTAATATGTATAAGTTATACTTTAATAGAACAAATAAGGGTATAAACATAATATTTAAAAATTACCTTTAGTGTTCTTTTTCAAAATCACCTTTGTATTGCCATTGACAGTTGCTCCCCTTACATGAATAAAATGGCATAGTATGTTTTGACAAGTTTGTAGTATAGGAAACCCAGTGTTTTCTAAATTCACATATAACTTTTCCTCTTAAACTTTAAATATGACCTTGTTGTACTAGTTCAACTCGGAATTACCAACTGAAGACAAAATACAAACTGAATGTAAAAGTTTAAACTTCCCCTTGGATACATTACTTTCTGGTTCTATTGCACAATCTTAATTTTATTGCTACCCAATGATTATTTTAATCTTTTTGTCTCATTTTGAATAACAAAAATATTAAAATTATTCATGACTTAATCTGTTCACCACTGGCATTTTAAAACTGTGTTTTAAATAGTCTGCTGAAAAAAATGTTTTGTATTTCATTTTCCTGTCCAGTCTTATTACAGAACAAAGGGTGTTTTATTGATATAATCTTGTCAAGCATCAGAAACATTTGGTTCATTGATATATTGCTGTTGCTGTTTCTCTGACATTTTATATCCTGTAGGTCTGATGATCAACTCTCATAGGCATGTCCCTTGGTAGCTTTATATCAATGTAATTAATTCTCATCTGAAATCTTTTCACTTGCTGTCTGCCAAGATATAGCTAGGAAAAGCTGATTTGCCAAAAAGTGTGTCTGATGACCAAAACAGTGCATGTGAAGTTGAGGCCCCAGTACTATCCTTTTTCCTAATGTTATAGCCTGTGCTCTGGAATACCTGTCAGTCACATGCTTTAGGGTGCCTTCTCCATCAGAGGAAGAGATGGATGTAGGGAAGTGAGGGTTTGAATTAAAGAATCATAAAAATAAAATTAAAAAAATTGAAGACAACCTGAAAGTAGTGAACAGACTACTAGGGAAGGAGAAGGGGAAGGCATGTTTTCTCTCTTATGGCAAATCTGTAGTTGATCAGTCACATCTCTTTACAACCTTCCTAAAAGTCCACCTTATAATAGCTTTGGGAGTGAATGAGGAACAGTCAGAGAAAGTATCCTCATTTTATGCCAGAACCAAAATCAAGCAGTTGATAATGATGCAGTTATTTTGAAATAACTTAAAACATTCAATTTCATACCCTATTTTTAAATATCAAAATTCTGCCATATTATTGCTCTCCTATGCATTTGCATGCCTGCAGTTGTATCACTGTGGCATCTGATCCTGTCAGATTTTGGAAGCTAAGCAGGGTCGGGCCTGGTTAGTACTCGGATGGGAGACTGCTTGGGTACACCAGATAATGTAGGCTTGGGAGAAGGACCCAGCAACCCACAACAAAACAAACAATCAGCCATTAAAACCCTATAAATAGCAGAGAAGCAGAAACAATAGTGTTTCGCCTGTTGTACGTAGGGTTGCTATGAGTCGGATACTCACCCAATGGCACCTAACAACAACAACAATCCATTTGCAAGTTAGGTTACTTTTAAATTATGAATAGGTAGAAAATAATGATAAAAAGATAGCTACCTCTCTACTGAAACGTGGATCTCTTTCTTTTTCACATCAAGTCTGTGGATCCAACATTAGTGCAATATGTCTAAGTACCACACATGGCAATGACAATGGACCTGGGCAAACCTATGGCACCTTCTAGGTTTTTTGGTTGAGTTGATTTGATTTTTAGTAAGAAAAATAACTGATTCATAATGGAATGAATCATGGCTATTCCTCTCCCATCTTCCTGTCTCCACTTTTTTTTACTTTCTTCCTCTAGACAATTTTTGTCCCAAATTTCTTTAACAACTCAATTAATTAAAAGCTCCATGTGGTATGAGGCAAGTTTTCTAAACTGTCTGAGCTTTTGTTTTCTCATCTAAATTTCAGATAAACGACTTCTACTTTGTAAGCTTAACAAATAAATGGTGCACAAAAAGGTGCTTGCGTATGGTAAATATTTGATAAATGGCTCCTCTCGGTGTTTTTCTTTTTCCTTTTTTTTAAATTGGAAAATGCATTAGAAGACCCAGGTTGTATCCTGGGAGGTAAGCTTCACAAGAAGGGAGCTGAAGAGATGGATAAAGCAGTTATTGTTGACCAGGAGTAACAGATGAGTAAAGCATACATGAGCTGAGTTGGAGAATGGAGGGCAAACTGATAATCATATTGATATTAGCAGCTCAGGTTGACTCAGGTATGCATGAGGATCACTGCATTAATTTTTTGCTTTCTTTTTATTCTAATTACTGATTCATATCAATTATACATATTAATGGACTGCACTATGACCTTTTCATACATGCATAATCTATGCTTTGATCATATCTGTCCTCCCAACTACCCTCTCTTATACTCACCTCTACCTCCTCCTTTCTCTAATCCCCTTACCCTTCCCTAGTAGTCCCTCCACTACTTTCAAGCCATCTTTATATTCTTTAATTCTAGTTTCTGTATATGAGATACTTGTCTTCCTGTGTCTGGCTTATTTTGCTTACCATGATCATCTTTAGTTCTACCCATTTTCCTGTCATCAGGGAAATACAAATCAAAACTACATGGGGATTCCATCTCATCCCAGTCAGAATGACTGTTATCAAGAAACAAACAAACAAACAATAACAAATGCTGTCAGGGACACGGGGGGAAAGGAACCCTTACACGTTGTTAGTGGTAATGTAAATTTCTACAGACACTGGGGAAAACACTATGGAGTTTCTCAAAAAACGAAAAATAGAATTATGTTAAGAACCTGCTATTCTACTTCTGGGTGTATGCCTGCAGGAATTAAAATCAATGTAAAACAGAGACACCTGCACACCTATGTTTATCATGACATTGTTTACAACTGCCGAGCTCTGGGATCATTGCAATCTAAAGGTTTATGTTCTGTATCCTTTGGTGAAATAAACCTTTTTAAAAAAATCTTAAATTGATTAAAATATGTTATTTTCTGATAGCTTATAAACTGTTTTCATATATTTGGAAATATGTGGTAATTAATTAGGAAATATTATTGATGGCTTTTAATTCCAGTTACCTATCACTGTGTGTTTGGGAGAAGGATGTGGCAATACACTCCCAAGACAATCTGGAAATAATCAGCCATTGTAAACTCTGTGAGGGTCACTATGAGTCAGACATGACTGGATGACACTTAACAACAACAACAATCCCTGTGTTAATAAAACTATCCAAACTATCCAACACTTAAAAGTTTATTTGTGATACCAAAAGAAAACACAAAGACTTCAAATTAATGTTACAGTTGTGCCAGGTGCTCCTCATTGGTTTTAGTCTTGCTGCCTCTGACTGTAGTTCATAGGTAGGTAGGTAGACTGCTTGATGGATTGATTGATCCCCCCCATGGTCCTTCACTATTGTAAAAAAACTGGAGGATTAACAGCAGCTGAGATGAAGCATCTTACCAAATATATCCTATATAGCAAAAGGAAGACCTACTTTGGCAGACATTCAAGCTCAGGTCCTTTGGAACAGTCTGAGCTGATACCAAAATATGTTGAATGGTTGGGAATCATTTCTTTAGCAGAATTGCTGAGTTTGGGTTTGGTCCAGGAAAATTTCCATCTAAAGAAGTTTTAAGAAAACAATGAAAGAAGCAGAAACTAATCTTACTCTTGACAGTGTGACACAGAATATTTAGTGGATTCAAGCTTAATTGAGCTTTTGAAGATTTCATATGTCAGCATATATTTTCCCCCTTGTTAGAAGTCAAAAGCAAGAGCATCTTCAAGTCATAGTTCATGTCTTAGTCAACTTTCCAAGAGTACTGCACACAGTTCCAAGTGTGTGATAAGCGCTCAACAGACACATTTTGACTAAAGTGAATAAATGAGCAAGTGAGTGAAAAATGATGAGGATAGCCTATAATTTGTCTATGTCTTCTATGTTCTATATAATTATACATGGAAACTAGTGTTCTTCCAATCTCTATTTCTCTTGTTGCTTTCATCACCAAAGCCGTAGCTGCCAGCCCTCTATGTACCAAAGAATAAAGATGTTTCTCAGATTCTTACTTCTGCTGAGACAAATCTTTCTCATTTTCTCTGTCTTATATATAGACTCATACTCATGCAGCAGCTGGATCTTGGTGGCAACCAGAATGTTAATTAAATTTACCAGGGAGAAGACAGGCAGTCCAATTTAACAGAGCATCCTTACCCAGAACTTCGGTGGCTAAATCAAAACTCTTTTTTTCTCTTAGTTCTTACCAGTAAGAGGGACAAAATGAATTGCAATGAAAAATAAAAGTTTAATATAAGGGTTTTCTCAGAGAAAATGCTACAAAACCAAGTAATGGCAGCAGCCACAGTGAAATTATGTATGTGTAGATATCTTGGAGCATGCTGGGATTTAGCTCAGTTGGTAGAGCACTGTGCTGCAGTCTCTTGAGGTCCTGAGTTCAATTCCCAGCACCGTAAAAATGGGAGAAGGACCTGGCAATCCACTCCCAAGGCAATCCTGAAAAAATCAGCCCTCCACCAGATGGATTGACACAGTGTCTGCAACAATGGGCTTAAACATAAATAAGATTATTTGCCTGGCACAGAATCGGCAAGTGTTTTGATCTGCTGTACATAGGGTCGCTATGAGTCAGACTCGACTCAACAGCACCTAACAACGACAGTAACATATCTTGGACATAAAGTAAGAAGACAGTGATATCGTTTTGGGCTTTGCTCTTCTAAATAACATGGCACTTTATTTTTATCTAAACAGAAGTCCCAAATAAGTCATTGGTGTTTCCATTATATCTGAGACTTATTTAGGTTCTGTTTTCTTTATATTTGAGGTCCTTCAAAGTTTCTTTTATTAATTAGTTAATTGAAAGAAAAAATTTACATCTATTATGGAAGAACTCGGAAGAAGAAGCAGAAGTAGAAGCAGAAGCAGAAGGAGAAGAAGAGGAGGAGGAGGAGGAGGGAGGAGGAAAAGGAGGAGGAGGAGGAGGAGGCAGAGGAGGAGGAGAGGGAGGAGGTGGAGGAGGAAGAAGAAGAGGAAAAAGAAGAAGAAGAGGAAGAAGGAGGAGGAGGAGGAGGGAGGAGGGAGGAGGAAAA